>LUCH01003715.1:0-42629 GCA_013368495.1 Paragonimus heterotremus | reverse complement strand
GCTGTTATCTTGCACAGGCAATTCTACGGCTCAAACCTGAAGGCTAGCGTGTATTTCTCTCAAACGTTCTCTAGCCCACACTGCTCGTTTTAAGACCAATCATAAAAAAACGGCTGATCGATTTCAGCCCTTGAGTAAAAGGAAGTGCAACGTCTAAAGAAACTGATTCACATACCTCCCTGCAACCCAGTTAACCGTGACCCCGCGGTGTAGTGGATAGGTGCTCGGTCTACGATCTGCTAATTGCTCATGGATCGTGGGTTTATTCCCACGGTATGCATGGTGCTAATAAGATCTAACTCGCTCGAAACAGCTATCCAGCGATTTGCTGGTGGTCACTAGAACCAACCGTTTACTGAAACGTTTTCTCATTCCATTCTAGGGCTGTGGTGAATGTTTGCTAGTTTGCAGGCCATCCAGAAAAAACGGTCGATCGATTTCAGCTTATCAGCAAAAGGGAGTGCAAAGGCCAATGAAACCGATTACAGTGTTTTGTCACTCGTTTATGAGGAGTTCAAATACTTTCTAGATCTGAAAATAATGACGGTCGCCATTTACAGAGGAGGTAACGGATCAATCTGCTTTTGCGGCCATTCGGTTCTGTTACCTCTCCAAGTATGCTCAGCACATCTTGGTTGCTAATCTTTTTGGACTGCCGATACTTTATGTGTCTGGACGAAGTCAACTTACTTGGATATACGCCTAGGACCTCTTTGAATGGTTCGCTTTAATTCTCCAGTGTATTCAAGAGTATGAATCTCAGCTTCATGCTAACAAGTGTCAGCAGTTTTGTGGCTATCAGTTATCTCAGCTGTGTCTCTGGGGAAACGACCGCTGTTCAGACCTGAAGAAATGTCTTGCCATCCAACAGATGTCCGGATGTTCACTGCGTCTGCATAATTGTTGTCATGTTCCAGTAAATAGACTGACATTTTCTCCGTAGGATTTGACGAATTCTTCAGCCATGTACTCATTACTCACGGTTCGTTAACTCTCAGCCTAAGTCGCTCAGACAATCCTTCCGTATGTTTAACATTGAAACAATTTAGTTGAACGTCTGAAGAAATGTACACATAAAAACAGAATACATTACCGTATGCAATGGCGCCTTGCTCCGTAACAGAGTTTCAGCTTATCGTCCGTCTGTTTTACAAGTAGCTTTGAACTGAAGAACAGCAAAAACAATACGTTGAAAATAGCAAACGGAAGTTGGTTGTCCGTATACAAGCTGCACAGCGCAACAGGCTCCAAAGTTCTCACTCATAGCCATACTGTGTACAGTATGGATAGTCTATGAGACATCGGCGTCAAATTTGGTGCAAGGGTAGTCAACTAGTTAGGGCGTTGTGGTTGGCATACTTTTGGTGAAGAAATTATGAATAATTTGTAATATGGCAATATATAGTGTGGCTAGTTTCTTCAGTAGAGTATGGTGTCTGTGGGTTACCTGTGGAGTTTCTTGACATATCACTAGTTGAACAGAAAATACATGGCTGTCCTTTGCATTAAAATGGTGCTCCACAGGATAGTTGGTGAGCCACCTCACTTGGAGGGGTACGTGAATTAGTTGTGCAGTCAAATCCAGAACGGCAACCACCATCGGTTCGCATATTTTGACTGCAGTGACGGATGTTGTTGTAGGTTTCTGATGGGAAGTTGTGAGAAATAGCTGTTAATTGTAATATGTGGACACGAAAAACCCTTGGAAAACGGCCGAAAAATCACAAAAGTGAAACTATTCTGTATTGATCTTCATTCTCTAGAGAAACACTCATATACGGTGTACTCATTTTAAAGTGCACGTCTATGTTTAGATGGTTGTGAACTGTTTTCTTCTGGACTAACTTTAACAGACATGGTGCAATAGAACGTTCATCTTAGACTGTTGAGACTTGCCTAAACTCTGGCCTTTAGCCTTTTACAAATACACTGTTTATTTTTGTCTCTGGAATGAAAAAACCTGTTTTTGCTTCTTATTTTCCGTGATTTTTGGATATCTACACATAACAACAATGGACAAATTTTCACGATCGTTAGATCTAGGTTTGCAGCCTGGCACAGTATAAACGTCGATAACTTGCCGTTGAAATCAATTTCTGCAACGCGTATACAAGTGAACCGACTCAAAAACATACCACCCTTGTGTAACATGGAGTTCACGTGAGTTTCAGTGCACACATTCATGAATGTGTGAATCAAGAACCTGTTGTTGAGACCATCTAATTGCAATGTACTTTATTGATCAGAAAAGGTCAGTCGGTACGATGTTGATTTACGCAAATCGAGCGGACTAAGGAGAGATTGATTTAAGTCGGGATTTGCATAACTGCTATATTTTAGTTCAGTAGGAGTTCGTGGAGTGAGAATTGAGGCCAGTAACACTATGATACATATCACACGACATGGTTATAGAAGTATTTCATTGTCAGTTGTACCAGGTTGTATTATAAAGCGCATGTTTTAAAGTGCGTACTTAGGTGACTACCCCTTACCATAATAACTTGAGTGAATTTGATACAGATCAAACTTTGACTCTCGGTCACATGAATACGAGCTTACAACAGCTCACCTGAAGAATTGAAAGCATGTTATCCGTAATTTGGTGGACTACTCAAGTGTATGAGATGATCCCGTAAAAGAGATGCTGTCGTCGTTATCTTAGCAAAACAGACGAAGAGTCTACTGTATATGTACGTTCAATCAGTGAACCAGAGATCTGACAGCTGAAAAGATGCTTAAAAATGCCTTGCTTTTACTTCCAACTTTTTGTTTGGTGGTAGAGTCCGAATGTCTTCTCTAATTATTGCGTTTTCACTCCTCATAGACTGAATTTGATCATCCATTTCTTCCTGGTCTGTGGAAAAGCAAGGACTCATCACAGCTTCAGGAGTTGGAGGAAACTGTCGTTGAAATTTGGTCCCAATAGTCACCGTCGATGTGATGAACACCTGTTTGAACTTTGTTATTGTTCATCTGTACTTTTTACGGTGGTAACTCTGCCGATTTCAGCTTACGAGGTAAGGGGGCGCGATAGATTAGAAAAGTGGTCATCATATCTCGGTTATCACGACCCTGTTGTATGATGAATTTGTGGATGAATTGTCATTTGGTGATCGATTCCAGATCGTTTGTGATGTTGGTGTGACTCAAGGAGATTGAAACGATAGCAGTTTGTGTGACCAACAGTTTGTAGTGGATGTATTTAACTTAGTATCGTGCTTTTAATGACAAACACACTAAAAAGGTATAGCTCGTGTATTTTTTCAGGTTGAATAAGAAGCGACCATTGATGTCAATCCCTAATGCACTGCAACCGACAATGTTTATGATGATGATGTATTGTACTAGTTGGCTCCAGGCCCCGGTCTAAGTTCAGTTGAAAATCTACGGGGTTGTCCTGATAGACAAGCTTACAAAAAGTCTAGACTATGTAGCCCTACGGCTTAGGTTTTGGCCACCTTGTGAGTCTGGATGCAACTGCACTGACTGCCCTCATTAAGAACATAGTGATGCACAGAATTTATCAGGGAAAAATAGAAGCAGCATTCCCTACTAGCTACTTTGGAAGGAGGCTTTTCTTGGTTGGGATTACAAGTTCTCAAATTGACTAACTTTCATGTTTTGCTTGCAGTACTCGGTTGTAGATCGAACACCATTGTGTTCGTTTTGAAATTAATGCATTGGGTTAAAAACAAGTAAACATATTGGAATGAGGAGAGGATGAGTTAGTATTGAGGTTTTAATACATGGTCAATTCATTGTTCTATTTGAATATCTGATAGTGGGGCCGAAGTTTTATTCGCACTAAGTGAAAGCTCTGTTACGCTCAACGGTAAACTTGTTTTTCTGTGCTTATATAATACCGAACTAAGTTTGTTTGGTTATCTGTAACTCGTTAATTTGGAACATGGGGCTCCAGAATTTTTCCATTGGTTGGGAGCATACAAAACTGATTATCAACAGATTGCTGCAACAAAAATACAGTGGACTAACTTGATTTTGCAATGCGGTTTCCGCATCCTCAGTTTTCCGGTGTAGTTCGAGTTGAGTACTTCCAAACAAATTGTAAAATTCAGAGAACGTTTTTTTAGAACGGAGGGTTACCTATACTAAGCTGTCCTTTTTTTAGTACGAGCATCAAGCCAATAAACTGTGTTAATCGTACAGTTGTTCATCCGCTTTCATTGTCACAGGGCGTATGGGATGATTAACTTTTCCGAAACAGTTCATCAAATTACCGTGAACATCACCCAAACGTGACTGCACCCTTTTTTGTCCATTTGGAAGGCTTAAATGACACACTGTGAACGGACTTCGTAGACGTGAGTATTAACCCCGCCAGACCTCACTGAAAATTCATATCTCTGCCAGAACCGGGGATTGAACTTCCATGTTTGTAGTTCTGGTCTTCATTACTTCAACGAGCTCGCACTACACAAAACGGGTTTACTAGAAACAGATGTTTGGTCACGGTGTGTATAAAAGTCTTGGAAAAAATCCCAGTGTTTTATATTGTGAGGTGTTGTTACTGAGTAATGCGGTACGGGCCAAAAATGAGGGACCTGGGGGACGGTCCTGAAGATCTGGAAGACTATGGAGTGGAAGCGGTGATTGTAAACATGTATACGCACTGTATAGCTTACGTCAGCAAGGAGACTAGTGGTACCTCACTGAATACAAACATGAGGGTACTTCAAACACTCAGAATAGGGCTTGCAATCGTAATTGTGTATTTTCACCCACAATTGATGTCCAACAGGAAACTTCCCAGACCAAGAGTATTTTGCGGTTGCAACACTAAGGAAAGAGATTGCTTGTGTAGGCACCGTCAATCACAGTATGGTCCGGCAAAATCGCAACCAAATGCAACTGGACGTAGAGAGTAAACCACTGTTGTTGACTTCTGTCGTCAAGGCTACGACTGAAGACACAAACACTGTTGGAGTACATAATATTAACAAAAATTCTATGACCAAACGCGCTTATTTCCACTTCGTTCCCCAAATTGTGGTGCAACGCGGAGAATACGGCCTTGAGTTTACGTTCTGTCTGCTCATTGATCACAAGTTGCTTTTAATTGGAACCGATGTAATTACAGTATTAAGTCAGCATCAAGTAAGCCGTATCACTGTCCTGAAGTATTGGTAATTTTATCCAGGAAACATCGCTCGCGACGTATGCGTTTGGTTTATTCCATCCATCCGTTTACATGCAACATTCTGTTATCTAGGTTTCGGGCATTACAGCAAAACTGACAAATGGAACGTCATATGGGTGCATATCAGGATTGGGAAGGTTTAATTTTCATGTCAACAAGATTAATCACGTCAAGCCCTTCTGCTTATGGAGAACCGTCGTGTGACATTTGATTTGGAACGCTTCGGATAACGTCAACACTTTTGGGTTGTTATTGCGCTGTAAGACCACAAACGAAATAATGTTTTCAACCTTATGACCCGACGGGGATTTCTAAGATGCGAATTCCCCTCTAGTCATCACCAGCTACTTAGTTATGTACTCTGCCTTTTTTTGTCGCAAGTTTCGGTCCGTTCTGCCAACGGGTTAATACTCACGAAAGAATGAATGTGCCTAGTGTCCCTGAATTACAGGTCCTTGTTACGATTATTTAGTAACCGTACGAGAAACGGAGATAACATGCCGTGATAAATTAAAGTACTATTTATGAGCGTTTCGGGCTGGCGGGCAGGAAATTGGCGTTACACTAGGCAGTATGTACTGTCATACGTAGATATTGTTGAGAGTGAATTGAGACACGGTTCGTCTTCTCATTCGAGGCAAAAACCACATAACGACAACCTCTACTCAGAAAAAAGAGACCAACAAGAATCCTGGTTTTCGTACAGACATACAATTAGCCACTCTGAGTATGTCTATAACGATTACGGGGATTGAAAACAAATTGACGAACATATGTTTTCATTAAACCGTCCTTAAGCCGGTAAACCCAACCAGAGAGACTGTGAAGTTCAATCGAAATGTCTGTATCGATTTTTCAAGTCCAATAATGTGAAAAACTTATCTCTGTTTTGTCGCATCAGCTTGATGCTTGTACGAATAGCCCGCCGCCAGTTATTGCACTTTGGTTGAGTGATGTGTACATTCCTTTGAGGGGGGCTCGACTCTTTCTCAATGTTTCCTAACCTGTTGACTGTTCGGAAAAACTCTGTTGGTTATGAATGTCATAGTGTATGATTAAAGATCATCTTTAGCTTGTTAAGCAGCAAATTGTAATTCATTTCCAGGAAACGATTTGTCGATCGAAACCGTTGAGGTTGTCTACTTATGCACTTGGATAATTTATTCAGGAATACCGTGGCAGTGTGATTCAACCTTGTTTTGATTATTTGGGATCGTGTATTTATTGCTATACTTTGCTCAACGTCGAAGATCAGATTTATTATACACAAACTAAATTGCTGGCTCGTCAGCTGGTGACTGGCTCGGTTAGTCCGTTATGTCATGCTTGTATGCTTGTTTGAACGTTCACGTTGGTTGTCATTGCGTTTGAATTGTTACTAGTTAGGTACAACATCTGAACAAACAGTTTTGGATGTCAGGATGTTAGATTAAGCAGACTGATTCTGAGAATCTTGAAAGTACAAGCTTTCCTCAACTGGACGGCGTCTGACGGATCGTTTTGTTATGCGATGGACCAACCGAAATACTTGACCAGTGTTCATCTGATGCCAGGCTTTAGCCAGATGAGAATGGATAGTGTTATTGATCGGTCGTGTTTCCCTAACTAACATAGATATTGTACTGAGCTTTGCTTCCTAAGTTGTCTTGACGACTGAGTAACACAGCTGGCACTACAAGAACAGACAAAAATGTCATATGCACGGATGAGATCTGAACTGACAGTCCCTCTGCGTTAGGAAACCGCAGAAATGGGGATGTAGGGGAATGAATGAAGATTTCCACTGCGGCTTAGACTGTACTGATTGTGTGATACAGTCTGTTTGTTAACCAGTCTACGGCGTCTTTACCGTTGAAAAGCTTGCATTTTGTCTTTTAAGTTCAGGTAACGTTTTAATTGTACGTTCTTGGTAACCTTTCCTGTGGAGAACGTTTTGAATATAGTTGAGTTGACAGTATAGAGTCTCTATCGTATAAATTTTTGAAATGGTCTGTCAGTCGAGATGCAAAAATTTTGTTTATTTCTCAACGACACAAAACCGTAACTGTTTTTACGTGGCTCTGTCTAGGTTTTCTTCTCACATACACTGCGCTAAATAGTCTTTTGTTGGTCAATGTGAAGTTCGCTCGATAACACCTTCCTAGAAAATTCAGTGTATCATTGATAGGGAGAAATGTTTTATTCGCATGACCCAAACACAGACTGATGACAACAATGAACAACTTGTTTGCTTTTTAACAAAATGTTGCATTGTTCACACCACATAATGATCAGTTGATGACTGGTATGGACCACATCAAACACAGGCTTGCAAACAATCTCATATAACCTTCAAATTAACGCTGGCTTAATAAAATTAACAAACCTAGATGGCGCTCGCTTTTCAGTTCATCTAAACAAACCAAAAGCTAGATTTTTAAGTCGTCCGTGGATTTTATTTTACCCTAGGAATTCTTCAAGCTACATAAAGGACAGCTTTGTGTACTTTATTGGTCTATCCTGTTGTCATTAGATAAACAGTCTCACAAGACTGTTCCTCCTTCTGCGGAGTCCGGTTATGTCTCAATTGTCAAGGCGCGTTTATTGTACCGTGCAGAAAAGTTTCTATTCACTCTTTGGCTATTTTCTTGAACAGCAGCGCTTCAGGCACATATATAGTCACATAAATAGTCCAGCCAGTTAGCGACTTCTGACATGATTGCCACAAAAGAAACGGGTGTCATTGGCATTAATCATCTGTCACATGTAACAACGTTTCAAACTAGATGTACTCACTGTTTTTCTAACCCCGTTCATACTGAGGCAAGTTTTGCTGTCAGAACCGCCTCGGTCCTAAATTCGGGTTCACTAAAACATCACATTTTAGCTCCTAGCCAAAATCAACATCCATAAACAGAATGTAACTTAATGTACAATGGGTTGACGCACGTGAATCACAGACAAGACGTAAACAAATTCACACTAATGTGCGAGAACAGTAATCGCCGTTAAAGCGTCCACTCATAATTCAGTGTCTCATAAAGATTGAACATCACCTACAATTGATAGCAGCTGTCGCATTCCCATAGACTTTCCAGTCGGCCCCTTTCGAAAAGCAGCACTAGACTCGAGTTTCGCTCTCATTAGAGCTGGTCAGTGGTACACATCATCGCCACTGCCGGGACTTGAACCACGGACACGCTGTTCATGACAGGCAGTAACTGTGTTACCTCTCTAGGCGATCGGGCAACCTGATCATTATTCACAAGCGAAAATAGTTAAGTGTTCACATATGATAATTCGATCGTGTCTAATGTGAGGTCAATGGCGCAGTGGTAACCAGGGTTGCCTGCTCATGAACAGCGTGTCCATGGTTCAAGTCCCGGCAGTGGCGATGATATGCACTACTGACTAGCTCTAATGAGAGCGAAACTCGAGTCTAGTATTTCTGCTGTTCGAAAGAGGCCGATTAGAAGGTCTATGGGAATGCGACAGCTGCTATCAATTGTGAGTGATGTTCAATCTATATGGAAATCAAAATCCCCTACTACTCATCAACAATTGTCTTTAAAGTCAACCAAAGTTCATACGAAAGTGTCAGATGAATTGTCGCCTATTGGCTCGTCTGGACAATACCCTGTCTTATTCTAACCGCGTGATCACACTAACTAAGCTAACGGTGACAACCAATCAGATTTCTGGAGAAACGATCTTTTGCATGTCTGACCCTGTTGCAAGAAGTGACAGATATGTTCGTCGGGACACGTGACGATAGCGTTGTAGGACACCAGCACCTAAGTTTAACTAATTAATAGAATCAGGTGAATACGGATCATGTCATAAGGTCAACCAGACCTTCGGGTAAGCAAATCATTGAACGTCCTTAGGTATTTGCTAACAAATATGTTTGTATTACGATAGTTATGATCATGCATAACGGTATAATATATCTAACTATTCATTGACCATCAATCCATGGTCAAACTGCTTCAGGAAAGTCGAAATTTTGACCCGACTAAGAAGCCTTGCTCACTAGGTCATACGGCTACTGGGATTTGAGTCTCTTCTCAAATGACGTGAGTATTACCCACAAACTACTGCGACCGGACAATTTAGAAGAGGGATGGTCGGATTATATTTTGCACAATCATCCGCAGTATAAACTCGATCTTCAGAAGGTTACATACAAACACTAGTGTTTAACCCGGAAAAACAAAAGCTCTCCAAAAGATGCAAGTGAGAATGTCTATCAGAATGTATAAACAGCTATCACATATGAAGGGTACTTACTCTGTATGGTTCTTGATTACGCGTTAATAAATCAAGACGCACAAATGCATACCTTGACTGGTTCCCTGAGTACTCGTCCCTGAACCAGGATACGCAAATTCACACAAGTAAAGCCATAAACCGTGTATGCTAAGGAATGAACCAGAAATTTTGGAACGAAAATTTGTTGTTCGTGGCCTTATGTTATTACTCTGCTCACGAATGTCGTCTAGGTTGCAAAGACGGTCAATGAAACGTGAAGGTGTACGGATTACTTTTCAATCTACAGCTTATAATGAGTAAGGGTCTGTAGCACGAAATCCGACTTTATAGTAGCAGGCCATTATAACAACTGTTGATATTTTTTTTTGAACAACATTACATATCTAGAACTCTGACTTTATCTAACAAGAAACCATTTTTCATATTGTTGAGCAGTCACTCGTAAATCTTACTTTGCATCTCGGATTAAGAAATGACTTCAAGCGGTATGAATCTGTGGTAAATTCTGGAGCAAATAAAGCACGTACAGAGTAAATGGATGCAGTAACTCGAAGACGGAACGCCGCAGATTAATACCACAGAGACAGAGGTTAAAACTGTGATTCTCGAACAGAAGTCGTCAAAAAAAGAACATACGAACAGAGAAAGGGAATTTGTATTATACTTAGGTACAAGATTTATTCTCTAAATTTCGTTCTACTTTAATTTCCAAGTCTAACTGAAGAGAGCTCTCTTTGACATTGCTTGATTGACAGTTTAAGTTTAGTTCCAATCTTTGTACGCCCCTATTACACAAGCATCAGTAAGTAGGAAGCACTTGTGACTCTCTTCTCTCTCTGGTGTTATGTAGCTACTCACTATCCTCCGACTGTCGTAGGGAGTAACATTCGGAATTGTCACCATTTTTGGTCTATTCCTTGGCACTCGGTAGACAATCTGAAAAGCGTCCCTCTTAATGACATGATGATTAGAGTCAGTCAAATGAACAGCAATGGCGCGTGAATCCGTTTTAACCACACCGTTATTCAATCACGCAAGATGATATTCACTCACTCTGTCAGACAATCGCCTTCTAGTACGACCAGTGTATGATGCTCGACACGAGCAAACTAATGAGTACACACAACAGTTGGTTGTAGAACATGGTAGTTTGTTTTTGAGTTGTGACATGATAATGGGTGTCGAAAGAAAACTCACCCACAGTTGAGCGGCAAGTTAGGTTGTTTCGATTGACTTTTTGAGCTTTCTAGGGATGACTTCGGCCATGGGATCACCCTTGAAAGGAAGCCTGATAAAAACGCGAGTTTCTTATTAACAGAAGGTGACTTAAGTTTCGACTATATCGCCTGCATCGCCTTTTGAATGAAACGCTTACAGAAATGTGTACAGAAAACAAATTCGGAGTGGCCAGTACATTCACTCTGACAATTTCGTTCCGCTGAATCAGAAGCGCAACCTTGTATGATGTCTGACGGATAGGGCGTTACAAATCTGCACCCCTAACCCTGAAAGCTGAGCTAGACTTTCTACAAGACGTGTTCATGCAGAATGGCTACCCAGTGCGTTTCATTCAGAAGGCGATGCAGGTGGTAGAGTTGAAGCTTAAGTCACCTTCTGTGAATAAGAAGCTTGCGTTGACCGCTGCGGAAGCCATTAGTATACGATTACGCAACCCTGACCTCTGCGCTCATAAGAAATTCGTGCGGACACTTAATCTCCCTTGGCCCACAATCAATGAAGCCCACGATTTGGAACAGCGATTAGGTAACTGATAACAAACACACTGTCCATAACCTCTATTGACAATTTTTCTGACTCACCCAGCTACCGTTTTCATATTTGTTGTGTTTTAATTAGCCTGATGATCAAACACAGGAAACAAGTCTTGTTCGCTACTTTGTCGTTCTCATGACCTTATTGGGTATTTCCGAGCAAATTTATAATATAACTTCAACCAAGGGAAAAATAATAGGCGGGGGCTTCGTGAAGTATAATAGTCGACTGTTACTGGTTTTGTGCATCATACACAGTAACTGAATGACATTGATTGTGTGCTTTTGATACGTAGGCTGCTGCTTAGTCAAGTCCGCTACCTGCCCATTCTACGTTAACTGCGTAGTACCAGTAGATTTTCACTGCTCTAGTGGTGAGCAAATAACGCCGATTGTCTGTCCGCCTTGCCGAAGTGCTTGGCTCAGTATTTCTGTGTGAACTATTGTATGTAGTGAAAACTGTAATGCTATTTTAAACGGAGGCGTTGTAATATGAATCACGTTGTAGGCAGACAGTTTCGTTGAATGTGTGACACCACCCGAATGCAACTAGTTGAAATAACGCATTTCAAGTCGTCTAGGCAACCAGCGATATACGATTATTATAGTCCACGGAGCCTCTGCTTAACAAACTGCTGCGCATACTGTTTACATTTGGGGAGAAATGACTGATAGTTTGTTTCTGTCTAGGTATCCAACCTTGTACATCATATATATACATATATATATATATATATTGCTAACTACAGTTTGCTTTCGTGACGATACAATCAGATGTTATCGGACACTTCGTGCAAAGTGTCTCCTCGATTTCTCCAGTTAAAAGTTTTCGAAACCAAACTGCTGCAAATAGTGTGGAACTACTCAAAGTCTGAACTAAACATTTCCAAGATACAGTAACTATTAAAATTGATACATCATGTATAATAAGCGTAGTCAAGCGTGCACCAGATACAATTAAATGGTAGAGTGACATGGATGGCACTTTGAAGTTTCCGAGCTCTCGGAGACGTTTCCTAGCTCACCTGGTAGAGCACATGTACAATAGGAGTACACACACTGTTTGTTTGAAGATAACAGAAGCCATGAACTTTTCCATTTGTGTCATTCTTTACTTAACGAATCTGACAAATTATCTACTCGTAAATCTCTGTAGACCAGTTTATCCGTTTGAATTCCATAAGTGGGTTTTATTGAAAACCGTTTCCCATCTTTGATATACGAAAACGCTTGCTGACACACTCTCCCTTCATCTGTGAGTGAATTTAAAAAATGACAAACCGCCTACACTTTTGAAAACAACAGTGAACACTATTGCGCAAACCACTCAGAAAATCAGATACCGTATGTGCACACAAATGCACTGGTACACTCGATTTCATCTCAACATATTAGAATCTACGTTAATAAATCATACCATGAGTTTTACTAATCGATAATGCATTATTGTTTAAGCTGGTTAACTGCAAACACATGAATCTCTCAGGATACTACGTTCGAAGTAGCCCATTGTGTGAGCTAGCTGATCTGCAGTCGTCGTTTGTTAAGCGACTAAGGCCAATTATGCAGGTAAAGTTCGCACACAGACAGATTTGTCACGGTTTCCAGTCGAACGTAGGCCAGTAAGTCACAAATTTATTTATCATGGGTGTTAGGTACATATTTGGAAAGTTGAAACACAGCAGATTTTTATTCAGATATTTTATAGTTTGTTTCTGTGTCTTACATCTCTGAGACATCTGTCATAAGGACTGTACGGATGGATCTCTTCTAAAAAAAATTTACGGCAAATTAACTTACTGAACACTAGGGTGGAAAATCTGACAAGTAACTTTCTCATAACATTCGATTAGATTACCCGTTCGACAAATGGGCAGTCATATTCGCGACGCCAAGTTCCCCTCTATCAGTACATAATGATGTGTACATATTCGTTCCCCGCATAGTCTCATAGCAGAATAGATCATTTTTGCAACTATATATTGCATTCTAGTTGCGCAGCCTATGGTTGGTCATTAAGCGACCAATGTTTGTTGAGAGCTCACCAAACAGATGAATGATTCAAATAATTTTTTGGGTCAGCGCACGACTCTGAAGTATGGTGAATATTCTTACTAGCGACTAATCGGACATTTTTCAAGACATTTCCGTTTATGCCATTCCATGTAAAGTACCTGCTGCCTAGCTATGCACATTGCATACACATGCACGCGTCTATCTGGGTGTGTTACTGAGAGGTGCATCATAACTCCAAAAGATGATTTCCTATGAGAAAAAACAAAGGAATTTTCTTTTCATTATGAACCCTTATGTGAAAACTATTTCAAGCGAGTTTGTCATTCATCTGGTGTATTTAAACCAAACGATACGTCTGGTTGACTGCTCACTTGAATCACTAGGATTTCAACAGTGTCCATAGCCTTTGCAAATTGGATAGCACATGTGCATGTGCTACTCAGTCAGCGTAGAACGTCATTTTCATTTGAATTTACCCTTTTTGTGCAAAGGCCATCGTGAACCCAACAGTTTGGTTGACGTTTCAAATAGTTATCCGATTTTCAAATCCAATTGCTTATTCTGTACACTAATTGCGTATATGGAGGTAGTAATTTGTTCAGCACGAAGTCAAATTTGGTACATATGGGGGTAGCATAATTACTGGTTTACCGGGATTAGCTAACTGGTCGACAACTTTAAATACCTATCTCATGCTGGTTGTTATTTATGATAAATTTTTAAATACATTTTTATCTCTGCGTTATAAGTATGCTAAATGTTTGTTCACTATGAGGGCTAAATAAGTGACTTTATCGGTGTTCCAGCTTCAAAACTTAAACTGGTTAAACTAGTAGCACTCAAATTCTTTGACTGTATAGGCGCTTTGAGATGGTTTTCAGATGTGCAACTAATTTCATTTCTCTGGGTATCACTGTCTATTTCAAGGACTGGTCGGCCTTCTCATTTTACCTATAATTAGTAAGAAGATTTGGCTAATACAATGTACTGCACGTGAGTGGTTTGACTCGGTAAGTAACTTTAAAAATGTCTAGTTGCGGAAGACTTGGACTTCGGCTGGACACTAACAAGCAACAGAAACTATGTGCTCAGGCACATCAAAGCACTCTATCAAATGAGGTACAAAGCAATGTCGTGAACAACACTCACAAACTGTCATAACTTTCGCATGTCCTCAGACGTTTCTAACCAGAGTCTGTTAAAAAACAAGCACCGAGTATCATTCACAAGCGAATGTGACTGCTTTCATATAATATTTCGGTCATGTTCAACAGGCGGACAATAACACAGTGCCAAACACGGCCGTAACAAGATTATGTTTCACTGACAGGCTCTCATACGAACAGAACCAAATTCTTTTTCTTTGTGTGCCACATTTGAACAATTTCTGGCAGTTTGTAATCACTGCGCTGCAAACTTAGACGAGATCTATGGAGGACAGACCACCACATCGTAGTTCATTCTATTGATTGTTCTCTTCTGCCAAAATAAAGTCATTTCTTGGTAAAAAGCCCTATTCCTCCCGTCCGAGACATCCTCCCCCTCAGCAAAACGATTGTGTCTGATCAGAATGAATTGATACTCACTCAGAACTTTCCGGAGGCAGTCTTAGCTATTTTTCATTTACTCGACCCTTATTCCGCCATACTGATTGTCGCTCAGTAACATCAACTACCACTTTGGGCGTCTGTCCTCCAGTTCTTCAATTCGAGAAGGTTTGTAGGTCATCAATGGCCATATGAATACCGTATGTTTTTCTGTAAAGTGGCTTTTTGCACTTGTCTTTTGATTTGACTCGTAAGCAATTTGGGGAAACACTTGCGTTATTCTCTGCACCGAGGTTCTCCGCTGCTTTATCACAAGGCGTACTTCTATATCGTAATCCATCCAGCGTATCCTTCTGGGGGTTCACAATAATCATACAATTGGAAAGAAAATTTGCAAATCTCGATTTGGACGGACTAGACACAAGTAGAGTACAGTGCCACTCTCAGATCTACTGCGCCAGTTGAATATCCACCCATTAGACATGACTAAAAAAATTCGTTTCATTCAGTTGCTTTTGATGTTCTGTTGCCTAGTTTACACAGGGATCATTTAGATGCTCACAAATTTTAACCAATCTCTAGGCTTAGAATTCATTAGTTCGCCTGACTCAATTAGGTTTTATCAAATGCTACTTTTTGGTCGTCATTTTTTGAGAGGATATTTGCAGAAACGCGTTCTTAAAAATTCTAAGATGTCCAGTTCACAAGTGGCATGAACTTCGTAAAATAGCAAGACAGAATAGATTCTCTTCTCATATGGATTTCTATTTGATCGACTGAGAGAAGTTGATCGGAATTTGGTGGTCAAATCGTCAATTGTTATAGCTTCGAAGATTTACTGCTTGAAAAATTACACACAAAATTGGTCCATGAAAGTTATTTAGGAAGTCAAAAAGATAACTCCTCTAACTACTGTTCACATTCTACCAAAATATTCAGCACTTATTTCGGTGTAATTGATTACTTGATCTTAGTCAGATGGCATACCGTGTGAACTGCATTGATGAAATGGACTTCACGACTGTGAAACTTCAGATAGTGCGGACATAACTGAGACTGACATTTTCGAAAGTAAAGCAGCATAGAAGATAATAGTCTGTGTAAAATTGTCCGATAAAAGGCAGGTGCCACGTTTTCTCTGAATTAATCGTGGACATATCACACGCGGAGTTGTAATCTTGCACTGGGCGCCTTCGTGGTTTTCAAATAAGAAAGATGGCTTGAGCGTTTCTCGCGTTACACATTCACACACCGACCTAATACTTGGTCCAGCTTCCTCCTGGTGAACAGAAAGTCTGTCTGAAATTCGAACAGACATCCAGTTCTCTTCAGCATCAATATTGCCAGTCACGTCAATTGCGTTGTTCCAACCCGGTGTTCACAGAACAACTGGTTGGTTAAATATGACTTTGGCTTTCGACCATATAGGTTTGTGCTTCAAAACTCTGTATGTCAAATTCTATGTGTTGATTATAAAAATAGCCTAGTCCAGTAACACAGTGTTCGTTGGAAGGTGCTCATCATAGCATTTTCGTTCCGTCTTTCATTCATTATCAGTTAGCCACATACCTTGGTCACCGTCGACCACGTCAATTCGAGATGACTGTCGGTCGTACGAAAACAAAAATAATAATCGTTAGTTGATTGAAATTGTTGGAGTGAAACTTTGTTCCCGTCTATTTTGTCCGCCTGAAGGAAAATTGTTGTTGTTGTTGGTATCCTGACTAGGTGGCATCAAGCTATTAGTACTCAATGAATTAGAGATGAACCGCTTAGCTTTGTGTTTACTTTCCAAATAACATCTGTATGTGCGGTGTTGTGAATGTACTGTATAATTTCCTCTTGTTTTGTCGTTCGTTCCGCTGTGTATGCAGAGCACAGAGAAAGCCATTCAGCCCAACTCGTCGGTGACCTACAATGGATGGTTAAAGAAACTGGGCGGGAAATTCAAAACTTGGAAAAAGCGCTACTTTGTGCTCGAAGGTACTCAACTATCATACTACACAAGTCCGGATGATCAGAGAGTGTTGGGAAAATTTTCGTTAGAATCCACGCAAATCGAAATTCCGAACGTGACGGATGCCGAATTTGGTGGAGATAACAAAGGATTTGTTTTCATCGTCAAACCTGGTAAGTTTCGTTGTAGACATTAGATGAGGAAATCAAACCGTGCTACTATCACTTCTCATTCTCTTTGTATGGGGTTGGTAATCTAATAAGTACCACAGCATGTGTGTTTGTTTTACGTATTGCTACTCTAATCCCTGTTTCGAAAGATTACACTACCTTATGCATTTTCTGTCTAAGTACACTACTCACATTCAACGATTTGAACTTTGGACTAATTACTTCGAGTAAGTAAATGTATTAGAGTTCCAGAAAGTATGATGGAACCCGACAAATGTCGTCCGGATTATACATGACACAATTTTTATAAATGTGTTCGCTCATAAATGTCAGGGTGCATCCAGTACGGTTGATAAGGAAGATGTCACGTTAGTCCTCAGTGATTGTACTTACAATCAATTTCTGAGCTTTGTACAAAAGATCTTTCTTTCACGTTAAGCCATTTAGCACGGAAACACAGAGTTTGTCATCTGAACAGTTTTGGTTAATAAGGTGTTCAGTTATAAGAAGAATACCCTAATTTAATCGTGAGGGAATGTTAACACAGGTATACGACTGAGAACAAATAGAGAATATGGCAAAGTATGTCGATTACACCTAAGTATACATAATGGTTCATAATACTGTACTCCTTCTAACATATAAGAAGTTTCAATGATTATATATCAGTCCACCAGTGAAGCATTTTCATATGTTGCTACAACCATCATTTCGATAAAAGGCTGTAACAAAGCAACCAGAATACTATTCAACATAAAAACATATATAAAACCGAAACGATCACCCTGGTGATCCATTAGTCTTTTAGTGAGGACACGTGTGACCCTAGAACAAATGTTTGCAATGCCAATGCATGCGTTAAAATGTGCTTCCAGTTATATTACTTGATGGAACTGGTTTTCTTATCAACTAGTCTTGATGTTCAATGTTTACTCGAAAAATCTCTCATTGCTTGAAAAAAGTAGCTGATTGACAAAATCAGCAATTTCTCCATCGAACACTCATGACCTTCGTGACTAGTGTCAATAATTAAAACTGTTTTTTTTCTTCGGCCGAATCAGTACTGTTTCACACAGGTGGTTCATATTGAACTTCACAGAACGAAAAATGCGTAGATAAATAATACAAAACATATCACAACATGTCTTTTTTATAAAGCGTTCTTTAAAAACGAATGTTAGAATATGTACACCTTGGGAATATGCCAAAAATTGGACAGTTACGTTCGAATGTATCTTGTTCTTCTAGTGATGTTCATCCGTTCCGAAAACTGACGGTTAAATGTTAACTTGACAGTTTTGATTGATCTTTCATCGGCATAACTTCTCAGAAAATGTCAGCCAGGACTGTGTAGTTTTGTGGAGCGAGTTTAAATGAAAACTTCCGGAAAAACTTATAGACCTTATCCTTATCTTGAAAACACGAGATGGTAGGTTTTTTCTCGGGAAATATAGATCAGAATGCAACTCGATGATTTCCTTACAGCGCAATTTGTTTGTTCAACTCGCTAATTACAGGATCGTTGACCGAAATTTGTTGCTAACACTCTGTTCACAACGACTGATAATTACCATAAGTTTCATTTTAAAAAAAGTTCAATGATTGAAGGATAACTCAGGAAAAATATAGACTGTGGGTTGTCGGGATCAAAATTGACAGACGTACAATGCACATAAAAGGATAAAATATTATACTCTGTTATTAATTCTGCACACTGAACTTAGAGGATACATGTTTTAATGCAAACTGAATATTCAGTACATTCTAACTACTCACAAACTGTTAAATAATTGACATTCGTTGAATAAGTCAAAAAGCGGTTCGACTGCAACGTCAACAGTCATAGAATTATACGAACTCTAGTAATGTAGTCACTGTGTGTGTTTAGAAGATGATGGGCGACCGCAGTTCTCAGCGATTGTTTCGAAAAACTGCACTGAATGAAGTCTATAACTGTGCATGGTTATAGTAAACAAACCAACGGGATCACTGTAACGATGAGTCGCAAGTAGGGGTTTGACGACTGAGTAGTTTGTTTCACTTCTACATTCTTGTTGGCTGCTATGCATCTAGTGCACTAATTTGGATCGACATATTAAGGAATTATCACTCATGCTTACATCAAGGATTTTGTTGATGTACTCAATACAAATGTCTCTGCAGTTACATTTGAATTTCTGTATCCCGACTGCAAAATGCATATACATGTATAGAAACCGTACACTACTTACACGGACTTCATGCTCTTCTGAACGATCGATGCTTCGCACGCGGTTGGTTGATGGAGCTCGATGAAATCTTGTAGACAGGAGCTAACTGTAGTACGTTGACTTTTTAATACTGACCAGTATCATGATACAAATTTCACAAGCACAATAAAACAGTGTATGGGCCAAAGATCGTCTGTATTGTATCCAACAAGCATATACCTGCCGACCCATGTTACTTTCGATGGTTGGAAAATAATGCAAAAATATGTGATTGAGGTGCAAACATCGCAGATGATTAACATTCATACTCAGAATGTCCGGATGGTTTCATATAAATTCTATTACACGCACTTGTGGCATTGATAGTGTTCGCCATAGGATCCACGGTAGGCAGAATACTATCACAGTAACGGTGATACAGTATATTTGAATCTATCATGTCCATTGTCTACCCTGAAATCCTGACTTACACTAATCGCTTATGTATAGCAATGAGTAACAGTATTGTTTAAAATCACTTCATGGTAAATTGTATAGACTTCGTTGATCGCAGTCAGAGAACCGTCACTATCTGTTATTTGGTCGGCAAAAACACGGTTGGTCTGTTGGGATACCATTCACTTAAGGTTATCCGTTTACACTGGTTACCTATACGAGGACTTAAATTGATAGTAATCTGACTGTTCAAAGTGTTTATTCTGAAACCGACACTCTAATATCATAGGTTTTGTCTTTGATTGGACTCGTCAGGTGGGAATATTCCAAAAGATTTACGAAATATTCACATTCTCATTGTGACATCTACTCAGTGAATATAACTCACGTGATTTAGTACTGATATAGATAACTTATTGGTAATGTAGTCTGGATGAACACAATTAACATTTGGTAATTAGATTGCGTTGATTTCAGTAGCAAGCTTTAAATGTTTGTGACTTAAATGACATGCAACGCTCATACTTAAGCTAACCAACTGGGTCTCTGTTCCAATTTATCGTCTTTGTGGCCCTGTCAATCACATTGTGCCACGTGACATGTGACGTTTATAAACGGTGGAACTAAACGAACTTGACATGTTCGTTATATCTATGTGTAGAATATCAGTACCACATAACAGCTCACTTTGGACTTCACGTTATTTCTTCAGGATGTCTTTATCAGCTAAGAGTGTGAACTTGTATCGGTCAAAAAACAGTCTATTTCGATTAGTACTTCTTCTGATATTCACTGCTATACATCTCACTTTGGGCTGGATTTCAACCAACGTAATCTTCAAGATTACTAATCGTTGATTCTAATCTACAATAGAAATCGCTCATGATGTAGGCTCTCAAACCTATACTCATTTGTACGATTGTTCTCGTCCCTGTTTGGACTCGTGAAGTAAAGGAAGTGTGAATAAACGTTGAACTGGCGTCAACGTGACCATTGATGAAACGATCATCACTGAAGCGATAGTACACAAACTAATTATTTTGCCAATGTGGTATAGGAAAGCCACGTGCATTATACCAAAATCTGGCTTTGGGATCACGCGAGGAAAAGAACAAGATAACAATTCCACCTTATAAGACAATTTAGAAGAAATGAAACAAAGCAGTAAACTGTTGGAAACCAACCTAAATACCTCAATTATTTGTTGTGCATGTCGGGTTTTCTTCTGGATTGATTGAGTGAACTGCAAACGTTTTGTCAACATGCTGAGCAACTTTATGTGAAGCCTAGAAAGAATTTAACATTCACGTCTTAAGCTGGAAATATTTTCAACTTTCAGTAATGTCGATTTTTTGTGTGTTGTCATATACTGATCCTTTCATTGGCAATCTTAAGTCAAAATTCCTCCGTCAGATTTGAAATTGATGGTAGTTATCAGGAAGACAAAACCAAACAGACAGATTAAAAATTTTGTCCGTTAGGTATACAGCTCACATCCTCTCAAGCGACTGGTGATCTAGTAACGTGAAGGTTGCAAGCTCGAATCTCACTTTGACTATTTTCGCCTACTTATTAACATAAAGAACTAACTTAACTACTCAGATGTTGGTTCGAGCGTACAAACTATCGGAAATTGCTTACAACATAACCAGGATCTTGCTGATACAGAAGACTAAGTAATGTATCATATCCGAAACGAATTTGCTGCGAACAAAGTTGAACAGTTTGAACACTGTAGTAAATATGTTTTCAGCAGCGTGTCAGTAATGTTGTACTGTTCTCTGTCCATTATTTTACATATAAACCAATTAATATGCTCATGAACCCCACGTCCGTAAGCCAGTGGTTTATTCTGATGTAGATGGTTTTCCCCTATTCGTGCAAACTTCCCCTTGCAACCAAAGAAAATTCTACCAGCTTAAATGTGTTTCTGAGGCTTACTCACAATCTTACATCACTTAGACTGGGGTCATCCTTCGTCGACTCTCCAGGTATAAGGCTATTTTGAATGGAATTCAAATGACAATTGCCTCTGTGTTAATAGAGAACACCTTTTTTCATCAGAGCAAGAAACTTTTGTCGAAAGATCAAAGGTAAACCATACATTTTCCACATTTTCATCGGTCGCGGCGAAGTTTGTTGTATAATTGGGTGCATGAGTTTTATCTTTTTATGTTCGAGCAATCAACGTGATATCTTTCCACGCATAATTCTTGCTGCTTCCACCATGTAATATGTTACGAACTCGCCACTGTTAATTGACTCGCCACTTCCAACCAACATTTAAGTGAATTCACGTGTGCAGTTTGTTGACGCTTTGTTTTCAGTTGTACTACCAATGAAAAAAGTCTTACTAAGAGAAGGGGAACAATATTGCTTCTCTAATAGTTGTGTTGTTGTAAATCGGTCGTGGTGGCAATATTGAGTTTACTTCTTTCAGACCTCAAGTAGAATGGACTGTTCTTCTTCTGTTAATCTTAGGAAAGGCAGAAAATGTACATTTCTATATTAGCGAAATAGCTGCTTTAATTATATGTTTAATTCTTTAATCATTGTTCATGGTACAAAAAGCTTGGACCGATATAAACTAAAAGCTATATTTAATTTAAAGCTGTCTATCAGAAAACTGAATAACTCCTTTTCTGTCAAGTGCAGACACCACTTGGAAAATAATTGCACACATAGTAACGACAATGTGCGGATAAAAGTCGACAGGACAACATTTGAACTTGTTACTTTGAAAAACCCTGAGAACAGATTATCAACCACGGCGGACAAAACACCGGGCGATCTACATATCAGTGTCTTATATATTAAACATTACAACGTCAATCCTGTGTAAGTGTTAGCTACCAGTTCACATTCACCTTAAGTAATTCGTAATGAATTGGCGGAAAAGCGATCAAGTCCAGTGATCGTTTATTTGGTAAAAAGCAATTACGTTTGGAATGAGACATCAAAACTCTCACTGTGTGCGAGACGCACTCTTTTTAGTGATTGTCAGCACCGTAACATACGCGATATCTGCTTCTATGAATGGAATACCAAGCTGTTTGTATTACAGCACCTGCGCGGTAGAGAGAATTTACCATTTTACTTCAGTCGATATCGCCCCTTTCATCAGCATATGGTAACCCAAATCATTTTTGTAACACATCCAATAATTAAAAATGGTCAAATGTAGCAGATCTCAAACCGCCTTTCCCCGCTATATGAAAATATACGTTGTACTATACACCTTGAGCATGTTGTCAACGATACCAACACCACGCTTGTTTTTTGTTTCACAGTTACATCGTTCTCGGTTTCATCTTGTGGGTATCTTTATTGAAATAGTTTCGATGTAAATCTGAGTCGTTGACCGATTTTTTCTGACAACAGGCTTAGCTTTCAACTATTGTGTTGTTCCGGAGATCTTCCTTTCACATCTTATGACATTTCGGTACGATGCCTCATGAGTCGTTCAAAAACTTCAGGCATACATGCTTTCTCTTAAAAATGGATTTGGCCTTCTTTTTCTCATTGGGTCTATAGTCAAAAACCAAACCGTCTCTTTATCTGATTCTAGCTATTTTGGGATAGCGTGAGACAATTAAGCTAAATTCTGCATTTATCAGTCCATAGATGTTGTGCTGGATCACTAGTCTCATAATATCAACGAACTTAATCTAAACGAACGTAAGCTTCCTGTAACTGTAAGGGAGCTGAAATAATGTTTAACAGTACGCAACACCATACCATCACAAAAAGCGCAGAGATCTGAAAAAAAAATGTGATCTGCTGTACTTATTCATCTAGGTTCGAATAGGCGATGAAATTGCCCAAGTTCGTTCAACGCATAAAGTTCACTCTTCCACTTGCTTTGATTTTCTTATGCTACCTGGGATCCTGGTATGAGGATGTAAGTCAGAACAAGTTTACTGGTTTTGCATGACATACGGACATTAGTGACATTTTACCTCTGAGTGATCTCAGTACCTTCAGCAGCGTAGGCCTGATTTTATTGATCGCTCAAGTGGTTAGTGCATTACAGAATACAGACAGTGGGTGTCAGTCGAACAGCTGCACGCTCAAAGTTCGAAGCACGTGACTCTCGTGACTACGGTGATCACGTGTCTCAACACGGCAAAGGCGCACTGTAAAACGGCACGACAGTCACCTCCAAGTTGTACTGCTAAGTCTGTCTTGCCTACGCATGAATTTGTTCAGTCACCTGTAAACTGACGTAAAACGAAATCGTCAATTGTGAATACTTGGTCATTCTCCTGGTCCAGAGAGTTGTAAAGCTTATAGGCTGACTATCCGACCTTGGCCAAATTCGGAAAAGAACCTCGGCCCATCTTCATCAGGAAAGATAACCGATATTTTAACCTTTGACCTGTGTAGCAAAGAACAGATGACCCTAAAAAATAAGTACTGTTAGACTACCTACTTGGTGACATTAAACAAACCGTTTTTTGTGTAATAATTCCATAATTGAAGCATAGAATTATTCCCTTCAGAAACGGCATCGCACCTCAGTTAGAACACTTATTAAACAACAAATAACTTCATGCACCGTGGCTAGCCTGTTCATTACAGAACTACTAGATTCGAATCTCGTTTTTGTTAGAGTTTGTCAGTAACGCGTATCCATGCCTAGGACTGGATTAGATCTTCAGCCCCGTACTCACGAGGCAACCGTGATGATCATTGCAGTGCTGACCGCACACTAGATGGGACCGAACTATTATCTGCAAACACAACCATACTGGTTTATGAGTAATGCCCGAATTTCCCGAGTGTCTCGAGAGACAACAATAATTGTCCTGTTGACCCTAAAAGACAAGTCCACGATTAGAACTTCTTTTGAAGTTTAAGTAACTGAAATCATCAATATTTCGATTGCTGGTATGGATTCTGGCTAATACATATTTCAGTTCATATCAACCAAAGGTCAGTAGTACTCAAAAGCGGACGAAATCCCCAGTTTGCACAAGTTCATATAGACCGATCGAGGGATCAGCTAAGTTGTGACATGGGAGATAAACAACTTACGTGACCTGACGCTTCACGTAACTATAGCTGTAGGGAGAAAAATGAACTAGAAGAGAAAAAGGACATCTGGTTGACAGAAAAGCCGGCTGACTCGTTGTTTATATATGTGAGGTGGCAGGTCAGTGATCATGGGATCATCGGACTGGTTATTACAGCGATCAGTAAAATAAGTATGGTATGCACCAGTTGATATTAAAATGCTTCCACTTGACCTTGTGTAATCGGAACTCACCACCATGTAATTGTTTAGCCTCAGGTGGTAAGAAATCTTTACCCTCACATTTTCATTCATTGATTTCTTTATTTTTTCTTGTAAATGTACGGTTGAATACCTTTTGTACAGTTGTACACACCTGAAGAAGAGTTACCGAAAACAGTTTGTTGTCACATCTTCCCTTCAATTCCATACGTTGTTTGCGATCAGGAATGTTGACCGATAACTGAGTGAGTTGCGTTGAGCTGTTACATTAGTTACTTGTTGACTGGATCTGTTGGATTTCACTTAATGACACACCCACAACATTACCGAATCAGCTAGTCGATTGCACATGTTAGAGCAGGAAGCCAAGTCAAACAAAATATGTGGATAGTTAATTGAATGAAGGTTCCTTCTTCAATTCGGGCAGTTTGTTGTAAACTTTGACTTCCCCTCCGAGCTAGCAGTCAATACTCAGCTATGAACCCCTACCCGGTTCAGTCAGGATCTACCTTAGCATACCGCTGTATGATTTCAAGTCGGTTAGCTGGTCTAGTTGTGTTGTACATCAGTGAAATTGGTACGCAAAAAAATTCTCCAATACCGAACTTAGAGTGGTCCGCTTTTGGCGGACAACCAAACCTGCTTACGAATGTTCCTAGGGTGGATGCTTTGCATCTTATTCAGTGGTTTGTATGCGATAACAGTGGAGCTTTTTGGGTGTTAATACTAACACGCAGGTTTATCGTGAGGTATTTTTCTGGAATTTATATCCACGAATCTAACTCTAGTGCAACTGACCAGATGGCATTATTTAGGAGTGGTTCCACTCCTGCTGGTTGCTTATACACGTCCGGGTATAGTTCCTGCCGTAAATGATCAGATGAAGTCATATGGTAGACCAGAGGTTCTAAGTTGCTGTACTGGACTATCGACCCTGTGAGCTTTCTTATCTGTTTCTCTTTTGTGTTCCTAGTTCGTGAATAAGTCACACTTTTGGGTTCATTCAAACGTGACTGGCTCAGGTGTAGTTGAAATCTTAGTTGGTCTGTCTCATTTGGTGCGCACTGTGCTGACGAACCAATAAATTGGAACACTGGTTTGTGATGCACCGGCTTCCCGTTAGAAGTAGGTTCGCACCTTTTGTGTCTGCTAAGTCTAAATGACATCGAAGCTGGTCATTATGATATAAGATTGAAGTCGAACATCTATGGAGAGTTAAGTTTTCAGTCGTAGGAAGAATGCAGCGTTCACCTCAGACTTCTAGTTTAAGTAAATAACGGTCACACCTCTGTGCTATTATCTAGCTCATAGTGTTTCCTCATGCTCATTCACACCGTGCTTTCACTTGAATTACTAAATCCTTTGGAAATAGACAGCTTGATAGGGAAAATTTTAAAGTAATCAAGCCACTAAAAGTTTTTAACTACATCTAATGACTGGAATAATTTGACTTTTACAGGTTGGGGAAAACTTGTAAGGTTGGGGTGCGTGTGACTGTATATTGGACTGTAGTGAAAGCGCAAAAATTAAGCAGGAAAAACCTTAACGAAAATTTTTGTTTCAGATATGTTAAGCGTCATAAAAGCGTTGACCCTGATAAAGAGAAATGAGATTAGAATTGAAAGACTTGGAAGTTGGACAGGGACACATGCATGAAACAAGCTCACATCACCAGAAAACAACCTTCTGATCACATAATTGAACAGCGTACATCATTTTAAAGTGGTGCAGACGGACAAGCTGATTGCGGATTCAAAACGATACCAACCAAATATGTATCAATCATCCAGTTAAATTTATCTATTGATGACACTTACAAGACAGATTCAGGCAAAGTGGTGCGGATTGGTCATGTTGTTAAACAGAAATAATGTTCATCAAGATGACAGGAGGACATATACAGCAGAATACAAACATTTAGGTTATTCTCACTAGTGATTTATACGAAACATTCTGTTTGAGGCGTGATAAAAAAAACAACGAAAACAGCAAACATCACAGGGATACATATTAGGGTGGATTGGGTTTCACTCTCATGACAACGAGGCTAACTGTATTGACATCTTCTGTCTACAGGGAAAAGGTGTGTGACATTTGATTTGGAACGCTTCAGATAAACCCCAGCATCTTCGGGTTGCGCTTTTTTTATACTACCACAAGCGAAGTAGCATTGTCAACCACATGACCTGCTGTGATTACAAGTTTCGCGAGTGACAACGCCGGATTTCTATTCGAGTGTTTAGATGCCGATTTTCATTTAGCTCTTGTCCACACTAACCAATTTGGTGTGTATTTCGCTTTTCTCTATCAAAAGTTCCAATATGTTCTGGCAATATGTGTGTTGCTGAAACTGCAGGTGAATTGGTAAATGACGACACTAGTGAACATTTACAAACACGATGGCGCCAGGGAAAGTTTGCGCTCTGTAACAGATCTTCACTTTTGGTTTGAACCCATAGTGCTGTAGTCTTTCCCATGAAAACAAGAATTGATATTCACGTTTCTGAGACTATAATGAGACTTGGTTTTCGTGGAATAACAACCTCATCTTAGAGCGCTAAGCTACTCTGAAGTAAACCACGTAATTCGGTAGCTCAACTATCAGAATCTTCTCCACAACAACTGATGGTTAATCATGGCAAAGGTGAATATGGGGGATGGAACGACGCAGATAATCACACTAAATGGTTATGTCTTACAGAAAGAGTTTAGAAGCAGGCAGAGATGGAACGAAAGGCAATGATGTTAACCAAATATATTTGGAATTGCACATCCGAAAAATGTAACTCGTGAAATGGATCGACTACTCTTTAAAAAATTATCCGCCTTTAGATAAACTCTGCACAAACTGTAGCGGTTTCAGAAGTCTATAAGCTGTGCAAGCGTCTGAGAAACAATGTTCAGTGTTAGCAAAGGCTACCTATTAGATACACTCGATCGTTGCGTCCCAACTGCTTTGTAGAATAAACCCAGCTAAGTCATGCCCGACGTTGAGTTATCAAAACCTGGGCATTAACAACGGAAAGGTCATTTGTGTGACTTACTTCCGACCTTGCCAGTGATACAGAAAGTTGTTATGAACTGGTAAATTGACCACTCGGTCAAGACCAGGGAAAAGATACAAATTTATGTAGCTGCTATACATTAAGATTACTACGGTATACTGACTACGTGAAGTCTATTCAGATTCGTCACCTAGACTCCATAGAAGATTGTATGCCACTATGTTCATTCCTGTGTGTTCGGCACTTCAGGAATTTCCCTTTATGTGCCATAGTTAGGAAGAAGACTCAATGGGATAGTACAATTTGTCAAATTAAGTTCATCACATACGGTGATGGAACCTTGACGTTCCGATAACCAGAGCAGAAGTCATGGGGCTCTGAAGAAAAGCGTACACTACCAAAAGGTACTCTTCATTCTACTGATGCTTGGATTGTATAATATAAAACGTAGTACATTACGCAGATAATAATCTTTTACGCAAACCCACTAGTTTCTCGATGTAGACAGAGTAATCAGATGTGGTTTATCACGTTTCGCCGTTAGTTTAGTTTTTAACTTCAACTGAGCCAGGTCTTATATGTCGCGGTTAAAATGCACGTGTCAAACATTCATAAACCGATTCCAACAGACACTCTAGGTGTTTGGACAAATTAGTATCATCTTTACTGTGAAACTGACCCTTTTCTTATTGTCAGTATCGTTTCCCTGCCAGTTTTACATCTGGTCCATATTGATCCGAGAATTTACTAACGGTTTATGTTTGCACACATTCGATTTCTGTACGATGACATCCTTTACTTATCACAAATATATTTCGTGGCTTGAACAGACACTAGGTTGTTCATTCAATCAGCCAATCAAGGTAAGGTCTGATTGTAATGCAAGACGTGGAAATACAATGACAATTGCTTCTGGCGATTGGTTGAACGGTTAAATTGTGATGAGGTACTTCCCATTAGATCCTTAACTAAAATCATCGAATACACCTCGGAATCTACGAAGCTTTTGCCTCTTGCCATATTGAATTGCACAGGGTGTTAGATGCCCATAATGTGAGGAAAACAGTGAAAGAAAACGGATTAATATGAATTAATCATGTTGTCTACAAATATCCTTTTTACAGTCGAAGTTTCAAATGCTTTTGCAAAAGTTGTTCTAAGCAAATTGTCTCCAGTTTATCTGTAAGCAGTTAACTCAGTCTGGTGTTTACACTAGCATGAAATCTTCCTCGAGTATTTTGTGCAAACTGCTACACAACGTTCCGTTTTTACAACTTCGTCTGTTTTGGCTTGACTGAAATTAAAATCCGAGGTCTCTAAGAAAGCTGATGTTCTCGCATCATTGAAAGAGTAGTTCAGAACCAACGGTGGGCCAGTTTCACAATACCTCTTGTCGCATATTAAACTCACCGAAATTGGACGAGAGGCAAGTAAAGCCACACCTATTGTGTACACTGCAGTTGTGTAGAGTTAGTTTTGCTGATTCTAGTGACTCACGCGATAGGCAAAAACAAACACCCAAAAGATGAGGGCCACCGTACCACAAAAAAAACATGATGATTAACAACAAAACTGGTTATTGTCATGTTTTGAGGAGTATCACACAATGCTACCACCCACAGTGAACACCGTGGGATGTGGTTTGTTTCAACTTTCCTGACATAAATTCAAAAAGTGTGCAAAAACACATTTTATCTCTTGTTGAGTATTAACTGAAACAAGAAATACTGATGCAAACCGTCGTTTCCTTGCGAACAAAGATACCTGTTGGACAGGTTTCAGTCAAGTAAGTTTGATTCCGTCCGTTGAAACACATTAGGATAAAAGGTTTCATCAGAGTTTATTCGGAGATCATGCGATGAATAGACTGTTTAACAGGGTAGTTGCAAGATGGAAGTAGTAACTACTGCTATCTATGATAAAATTTTATGTTCGAGCACATGTAATAGTGTAGACTTGTTGCCTATTCTTAACATATGTGTAAGTTAAATAGGAGTGTCACGTGTTGATTTGCCTAGGGTTAAGATTACCATAGATATACTTAAACTGAGGAGCCAATTGAAACGTAGGTGATCGAGACAGTGAGTTGTGAATTTTTAGCTAACTCATTTGCCATAAACGTTATGTTTAATTTGAAAAATGAATGTTATCTCGACCAGATCGAAAAACTAAGGTAGGAAGACAGAGTGCAAAACATCAATTTGTCTGAGGATGACCTTCATTATAAATTCAAGTCACATGCAGAAACTAAATCTCACTCTTGACTATTCGAAACTTGATGACGGTTGTGAAACCAACATCGTACACGGTGAATCATTATCGGTCGATCGAAGACTGATAAAGGTTTTCTTTTATCACGAAGTGTGGGACACCATGTGGATACCGTACGCTTGAAGCACTTCAAGCTATCTGTTCATTTTGATCAAGCTAGTAACACCTTCTCCCTGAAGATGTTTCTATGTTTGGCCTCTGTTGGGTCTTCGAATCATGGCTTCACATGACTACCGTTATTAGGCCATGTTGGCAATATTTGGTGTTTAATCATGTGCTCACCCACCTGAATCAAAGCGAGGTAAGTTTGACTTGAAAAAGCCTTTGGTACCGAATTACTCATGTAGTCAGATGCGGTGAACTCAACTAGATAAGGTGGAATATATGAAATGATGATCCACAACTCGACATTTGAGAAAATGCATCGCATAGTAACAAGTACTTATGATAAAACGTTTTCCAAATCACTTTTTAATCCGCGCTTTGGTGGTTTTCATTTTTGTTGGTAGTCAACCTGAAAGACACCGGTTGAAAACTGTTTCACGGCATGCACTGGTGGGTACACTATATGCTCATCCAGAATGACACAAAATCGTTGTTTGACGAACACGCAAGCTGGCTTTTCTCACGTGTAGCTCAATTTATGTTGAAATCTCCATCACTGTGAAATCGGCCCAACATTTTCACAGTAACTTGGATGATTAATGTGATAAAACTTTCCTCTGTACTTTAGATAATTTCGCTTATGTGGTTGGACTCCAACAATCGCTACCAAATCAGCCAAAACAAAAATTGTACATTTGTTATTTTAAGAAGCGTAAACTTGAAGACCTCCGTAGCTATGGTAACGTTGGTCCAACTTAGGTAACTTGCACAACTGGCTAACTGCAACATGGTAATCGATAAACAAGCAGAATTACTTTTTATTAAGCAAAGTGGTAGTGTAAAATATAACCAAACAATTAACTGAACAGTTAGATGAACGCGACTTACTTTGAGTCTGAAGTGAACATAATACGCAAATGACCACAGCTTTCAAATTTCTACAGGGTTACCAGGTGGTCTTTCTGAAAAGGAAAACTGTACTAGAGTATTCATTTTGTCGGTTCTCATCACTAGTGAGCACATTTGTCATGGTCATGATGTAGGCCCTGGCACCACTTTCAAGTAGAAATCATTTTGAAGAGTAAATCGCTAATCTGACAGTTCAGACGATTGAATTATCATATGCCCAGTCACAGTCTTGTGGTTAATGTCCAAATTGCCCGATGCTATAGAAAAGAGAAAATATTGTTTTCTTTAGACTCCAATCAATGATATCATGGTTGTTAATTTCTCTGGATTTCAAGCGACGGAAATCCATGAACTTACCGACCAGTATCGGCATCTATAAAATGCCTCGATAGTAGTATGGCTGCTGATTAGTCTAAACTGAACACCACTCAAATCTTTAGCATTCTTGTTGGAGGAACACGGGTTAAGTAGATACGAATGTTTCATGAAAGGGTGATCAGCGCTTGGTTCTTGTCACAGGAAAGAACATCCACTATTGTTCATTTATAAAACTTGCAGAATTTGCGTGTAACGCTTCTATTCGGTAAGGTGTGACTGAAAAGTTCATGGGATTGCAAAAACCGTAACCACTTCTGAGCAATGCTCAATTATTGTTGAGGAAAATTCCTTATAACTTACTAGTGACTTTGAACACTTTGTTTTACTGGGTGAGCATGTTTAGTTCCGTCTAACTTCCATTCACTTTCATAGCGTAACTCTTAAAATTTGTTGGATTTCATAATTCTGAAATAATTACGCATTCCGATGACTAACCTACGGAACCGAAACATCAAAAGCGAGAGCAACATTTGTTTTCTAGAATAGATTGTTCACAATATGTCTTAATTGTCTACGTTCAGCTCCGATATACTTCACGAAAGGGATGCATTCAGTCATGTTCAGCTTCTGCTACTTATCATCTAGATACCAAGCATGCATTTTTGGAGAGTTGTGTGAACTTTGTTATCCTGGCAAAAGTTTACAATCCAATAATCAGTACAGACTAAACAATTTGGCCAAATTACAAACTTCATTCACAACACAAAACAACTGAACAAACGGAAAACGAAATAAAACACTGTTTGTTTTGGGTTAATCTGTAGGCGGGTCTGCTTAAAACATTGAGGTGATGTAAAGTGTCCGATTAGACGAAACTTAGAATAATCGATCGTGCTGTTCATTCTTTTTTGCAGAATGAACTGAATTTTAGATCCAGAATAATCGATTTGTTTCGTTAGTTAACCTATGAAAATAGAGATTGTAAGTGAATCATTTTGATGCATGAGAAACACTCAGACTTATTGACACAAACTTATAAGTTACAAATTACAGACAGCTTAAAGCGAATTGTTGGTCTGCTTACTTGCAACAAAAGACTAGTCAATATGTGAAGTCACATAGATACCAGTGAACCTAAAAATGACCTTTCTTTTTCACTGTCAGCTAAAGGTAGTGCTTTTCGTTTGATCAACTGATTTTCATATGTGGGAGACATTCTGAAACGTATAAACAAATGACCACAACACATCCCTTTGTGGATGGCTTTTGTAGCACAAAATGACAGTCTGTTTATCTTAACTGGTGCCGCTGTAGATTGTCCACGATCAGATTGTGTGTTTTCGGAGGGAAGTGTTAATCCATTCGTTTATTCAACCGCATCAGTCAGTACACTAGAGCAAGCAAATTCCGGACTGATTGTGTTTGTCCTTTCCGAAGTGGTATTTGCTTTAGGACGGTAGTCTTGTTTCCACCATCACCCAGATACGTGAGAGATTTTCCATAAATGTTTGCTTGAGACATTTACAATTTCGGGAATAAACGTCCTAACAAGATGGTCTACTTGTTCTTATTTGGTGAAATCTTCTTGCAACTATTTTGTGATTTGTAGACAATTTTGTTAAATTCCTAGAAATTAAACCTACACAGCAACGTTAAATTTGTGGTAAGCTGTCTGACACAGATAACAGATTTTTTTCTGCCTTAGAACGAATGTATCCATCAGATCATAATAACCCCCCCCCACAGTTCCATAACATTTTTTAGTTTTTTCTCAGCATTGAATCCAAAAGCCGTATTTACCAAAAAAGAGCTGTCCTGCAATATCTGAGAACTTCAGCTTCGTCACCGAAAGATGAAAGTGTTTTTGTTGGCTAAAACTGCAATAAAAAAGACATACTACCGTCAGTTACTCAGTTGTAGTCTTAACTGACTGGTAAATTTTGTATTCTACTGCCACGTTTGTTTGGCTTTATCAGACAGTTGCTGGATCAGAAAGACAATCAGAAACGAGATTTACTCGAAGGTAAATATGCCTAGCTATAAAAATCAACTTCTCATGTGTTTTTCTTGCCGAAATGTGTTCTCTCGAATATTTAGCTGACTTTGCCCCCGATAGGCAAACTGCGATTTTCTTTCTAGGATAACTCGAAGCATTGCATATTATTAGACAACGTGCATACATGCACGGCTTATTCGTTATAATTTGTATTGCATGGTCCCTGGCATCCACATTTAGGGATACTAAACTAAGGCATACGTTAAGTGGTAGAACTTAAGTGCCCATCGTGTCGAAATTATGGTATCCCCACTCCAAGGATGTTTAGTTTGTGATCATAACGTGGTTAAGTATCGTCTCTTGCTGCTCGACTACCTGTCAACTCTCGTGAGTCTCTTAGTCAGAGAGCACTGATTTCAACTTCAGTTATGATAATGGGTAGTTTCATAAAATTAGCAACTTCCAGCTGACCATAAGGGGCAGTGTGTATGGTTTTGTTGCTTTGTAATTTACAGGCTGTACAGAATGTGAACAAGTGCTACTGCCGAAAAATCAAAAAAACTGTCCGGCAGACTAACGTCCGTGGAGCAGAGCAAAACAGTAAATCTGAAATCAGGATAAACACAAAAGTTACCGGACTGAACACCGGATATTATCATACCTCTAATTCTGGTTTTTCTAAGTCTTTCCACAAAGCATTGAAGTTTTCGTTACTGTATGGAATACAATTGCGGTACAAAACGATCGTAAGCCTTTGATCATGACACAGTCCAGATTATCCAGCTCTCTCAGGTGTGTAGTCAACTGTGTCCACTAAATCAGATGTAATACCTACTCTGTAAAATCGTGAGATAATCGATTGATCTAAAGCAGAATGCATTGCCTAATTCGATAATGCAGGTTTTTTAAATGATCTTTCATTGTAAAGAAAACTACAAAAAGCACATAATTAAACGAAACCTAATCAGACGTTGCAATGAAAATAGCTCGATTCACTTACTCTACCTCAATTAAGAAGCTAAGTAACAGAATACCACCCCAAGTGAATCGTTATGAAGGTGGAATAATGGTTATATAAGAGTTATTCCGTGAATAGGGAATCATAGCACACTTTCTGTTGTGTTAATTTGCCATGTGTGACATGGGGCGCGTTCAAGTACCAAGTAGAGATTTTGTGAAAATACACCATAAAAATTCTACACATTTTTTAAAATTTTTTTAGGAGAGCTTTTCTAGTCACCTGGACTGTATTGTTTGCCATGATATTCCGTTTATGAGCTGTTCGTGCTTAGTACGGTAGCTACTAGCGTAGCAACAGAATACTTTCACTGAAAACTGCTTGTTCCATAGCCGTTTCTAGATATTCTGCTTGTATGTCGAAAACATGTTAATTAATTGACGGTATTGTCTGTTTACGTTTTATATTCTGGCTCAAAAGTAGTCGTTTAACGATGTTATTGATCGATCTCGGAATGCAATCTTTGACATAGTTACCACATTGTTTTTCTCATTCTACCTGAGCACACTTTAAATCGACACTTGAGAATTCAAGATATACTGTATTTTGACACGTGGAAGTAGTCTAAGTGAACTGAAGGGGTTGATAGTACTCTGTTGATGATCAAATTTAGTTGCACATTGTTCAACTGTTCTCTTCTAATGTAATCGTATCGTGCTTTTAAAACTGTCCCCTCTGACTGACAATCAGAAAATCGGTTAGATTAGCTTACTGGATTTTCTAACAATGTGTATTCATGTAAGCCACAAAATAATCATTACTGTTATATCGTTTTCCCTCTTCAAGTGCTCCAGTGACCTTGAAACCAACTCAATATATCACCAATACGTGCTCTTCCTCGTTAAAACTATACATTGTGAACTCCATGCCTACCGTCATCGCACAGTACATGCTGAATAAAATTGGACACTGTATTCCATTGAATAGTTCCTCTGTCCTGCATACCACCGACAGTCTAGTCAAAACGTCAGTTCACTTGCGTTACGATCACGTTACAGGCATTTCTCGCAGGTTGGCTCAATTTGTATGCTATTCAACTCAATTTTGTGGCTAGTCTGTGGAGATCAAGTCTCTTTATCCATCTCAAACAAATATTCCGCACCAAAATGTTCGAAGCAAAACAAAGCCATAGCAGCTAACATTATTCGAAGCGAAGCTTTGGATAAAATTAAACTTTAGATTTGTTGATATGGTTTATCGGTCAATCAGCGAAACTAGGAAGCTCCAAATTTGCTACAAATGTTGCATAATATCATGAGTTTGCTTTGTGAGCCTTCTTGGTACGTGTTACTTTACGTAAAAAGTAAACCTTTTGTATGGTTTACCTACCTGCGTGTTTTTTTTGAAGATAGACGTTGTTTTTGGACATGATCTTTTGTCCTGATTAATTCCAACAAAGTTTTCTGTGGTGCCTCTCGGGAAAGCTATATGGGCAGCACTAACGGACGCCTGATCTAACCTGTGAAAAAGCATCCCTAATCTGACGCGGTAGTGTCGACTTATTGTAAATTTCAGTTTCCTTAGTCGATTGTCATATCTACTCAACAAATTATAAGGTGAATTTGGTCTGAATCTTTGCGTTTGTATGACGTTATTGTAATTCCTAAAGCTCGAATTTTGTCAGGCACGTGGAGTCCGAAATGGAACGGTAGTTGTTGTAATCATTTGTCATCTTTTCTCTTTGTGTGTTATCTGTGCAAATTCCGAAAACCACCTGCTTTGTCTTAAAATGACAAATATGTTAGTTTTAACAATGACATTCTCGAAGATGCAGAACTACGGAATAACAACAAGACTGCCGCTTTTTCGAACTGTTCCACTATTGTTACGGTATTTCCAGGGCATATACTAGCATCAAAGAAAATCACACGTTGCTTTTAGTTTGAATATGCAACATCTTGCTATAAACGACTTTTCAAGTCGATCAGCAGATAATCTGTTTATTGCACGATTCTGATGTTGTAGAACTAAGAGCACACTCGATCCTTGGTTAGTCTTTAGGCAGTCTGAAATCACCAAAGCCCCCTGCGACATACGGAACGTCATAAGTAGAACCACTCCCGTCGATAGTTATTTAAATACAATGAGTTGAATTCTAAATAGGACCACTGTTCTTTGAAACGACTTCCAGTTCAGTGAATACGTTTTTAAACATTGGCACTGACTTCGTTAGCTCTGTTAGGTCTGATGTCAAAGATGATGACGTCCTTAGGGGACTGTGTTAGATAGTTGCAGTTATCGTAAGTAAAACATTATCAACTTTCTATTGCACTGGTTTCGTTAAATGACGTTTTATTTGATATATTGGTGTACATTAAATAACTTTTAAGGCTTTCATCATGTTACTATTGAGAAGATTGACCGAAAAAGTTATTTTATGATACTCTTACCATGTCCACGCAATATAAAATAAATATTGATCAGATGAAGCATAATAACCGAACAGAATGCCAGTCAACGTGTTGTACAAGTTACTCATCTTTAAGTTCAATGTAAAACGGTTGAATATTTCTCAGTATTCATACATAGCGGTTGACAGACACTATCTGTCAGTCTCGTCGACCCCATGACAAGACTGTCGGTTGAAGCTTATTTGACAAACGTGGTTAAAACAACTAGATTTTCCTGGTAAAATCAAGTAATTACATCCACTGACATTCACACCTATTCCTAGGTAGACCATGTGTTGGTAGAACTTACGCATGCATAAGTTTCGCTGCTTATGTCAGCTACTAGCCAGAAAGCCTGTTTCAGGTCGACTCTACTTGTTTGATTTAGAGGGAGCAGGTGTGCTGTTTATCGTCCAGGGAAATCGATTGTCAGTAGCGCGCCGTCAAACTAGGCTGATTTACATATGTTTACATGTATGTGAGCTCGGAGATAACATCAGGTCATTTGTGGTTTTTAGTTACCCTCTCTGTGCATTTTCATTTTATGTACATTCCACAGTATATTTGCTCCGGTCAATCCGAATACTAGAGTAGAAGTTAATCAAGAATGTTATCAATCTTTTGCTAGGTTTTAAATTACTGTTATTGCTCGGATTTAATTTACATAGGTTGATATGCCACAAAGATCGATGTGGGGGTAGTAGCAGTAACAATGTGATCTCCGATAATTATTGAAAACTTTCCCAATAAAATGTGATGGGCGTTATTCCATGCATAAATTTATGGATAGAACAATAATAATGAATAATATATTACATCACAAGCTCTCCAGGGAGAATGGACTACTGCTCAGATGACAGTCTCCCACAGCGTTTTTTATAACTGCACAGTTTAATTATGAAGCGCTAACCCACCTAGCTGTTTCTCTAGCTATGGATTCCATCGAATTTTGAATGCCATAAAATTTGCTCCTGTTGATTGAGTGTTATTCTTTTCATTCCGTCAGTCTGCTTCTCTTGCTTTGATCTATTGACCTATCTTACCGATTAACATGTTATTTTTGTCTTTACTCATTTCAAGTTTACTTAAAGCCTCATAAGCGTAATCTGGTCAGACATCACGAATGGTGTTAACACTAAGGTCTTTATACTTGTGCTTCATACTCAGATTACTCCCCGTCCGTTTCTAGTTGACTAAAATTAACATATGTGAAGGGAACTACTCAACTGAAAAATATGCTTGATGAGTATTTGATTCTAAGAGTTCACGTTTAGTACTCACATCGAGTTGAATGCGCTCAACAGCTATCGTTGTTGTTTTTAGAGTGCTCAGCTCTTGTTTCTATGCAACTTCTTGCCACGCAACCAGCCTGGTGCATTTTAATTTCAGAGTTCTTAAGAAATATGTTGTTGCCATTGTACTGCTATGTTGCCAACGCGTCCAACAGGTTTGTTGTTTTGACAGAGAAACTACCAGATATACTGTCATCTAAAAGAGTTGCTGTTCGTCACGGATCTCAATGGGTACATTGAAGTATTCATTTGTTTATTTGTTCATAATATTTGTTTTGTTCCTGTTTTTCGCCAGTATAAATTGTTCGCTTACACATGCTACCAAAACACCATTTCTAAAGGCCGGTTTACTAAACTTTCCTGGACTCGATAATGTGGCCATGTTATTGTTTTTGTGCTCAACGCTTGCCAATTAGAACCGACCAAACATTCCGATAAATAAACACTGAATCGTAGCTCTGTAAACAGACAGTTTTGAATGATGCACTTAATTGCGTTTGGTAGATTTTACTTGCTTCTACCTGTAAACACAAGAGTTTAGTTAACTAATATATTAGCTGAAACATTGGTGGTGCCTCACGTTTTTCTAGTTTATCGTATATTTAACGTTCCGAAGCGATCACGTGCCGGAAGTCAGTAAAAACCCCTTGAAAAATATATTGGCCGGGCAAATGAGAAAGATTGCTTTGGTTTAAGCACACACGTGGACAGTAATAGCCGGTAATTATTTCCAGATAAGGCTGATTTCAAACTCTCAACTCATTGAAAAGCAACAGAATATTTAATTATACGAACCTATCTAATACGAAGCCAGTGGCTCACGAAACCTGAGAACACGTAAGTAGCTCAGTGTTTGGAAAGTAACAAATAAGATACAGATGTCTGTTTCAAATTGTGACCACATGTAGCAGATGTGTTCAATGTGGTATAGAGCTACTGTGCGTAAGTTTCAGTCGTAACCAATGGGGGTTAGATGAATTGCCGAGAAATTGTAATAATTCATGCTTCAGACTATCAATCACGAGATTAATTCCACTTGTTTATACAAACGAGATCATGATACACCACTAAAGTGTACAAAAACGGTCAGCTGTGTAGTACGGAGCCTGTTTACTAAGCTAATTTGGTCTGATAACAAGCAAACGATTTAAGTGACACGGTTATAGCTGGAAAAAAAACGGAATCGCTAACGGGATTGTTGCTACACATGACAATGAAAAATGCAGCCAGTATAACTGCAAAATACTACAAGGCATAAAATTAGCTTCATCTCCTATTGAATTCGCAATAGTTTTACTGACTGAAGTGTATTCCATTAAATGCTGAAGGTTTGACTATGATACCGTCAAGTGAAATAGGATTGAAGTTCATTAGATATGGTAATTCCCATCGCTGAAGTTTGAAAAATCCTCATGTCTAACACATAGTCAACTACTTAGTCAACCTATTCTGCCCAAATAATTCCCTCACTCCCATTCGAGTAATTGCAGAACTTAACCGAAGGTTGATGTATATCCTCGTAGTTCTTCCAAAAATCACCACTTTTGTAACTCATCCGCAATCTACCAGACATTGCGGGATGGAACATTTTTCGCATAGACAAGAAATCAGAAGATATCAATTCTATACTGTCGGTTTCATGGTCAACTACTAATGCTTCGACAGATCTCTTGTAAACCGACCCCTCTGAGGTCAATAACGGCTGATAAAGCCATGTTTCGAACCGAATATGTCCAAACTATTCAGATTTGTTTGTTGTTTTTAAACACAGAACTTTATATATAGATTTCAAACCAAAACACTCCCAAACAAGCTCGTAGCCAGTATTGTGAAACATTCACATGAATAAACAGAAGTGTATTGCCCTGATATATAATTACCTCTTTCGACCACATACCCTTCCTTCTCACTAACCGTTGAACAAATGAACGGACTGAAAACATTGAAGCATAGTTGATTGTGAACCAGACCATACATGTGACGGTTTTCATCAATAGAACTTCAGAATTTGAATAAAATCTACAACAATCAATGGTCGAACTATGATCGCTTCATTAAACGGACCGTTCGATTCAAGTCGTTGACATGAGATAAAAAACGCACCACCGATACAGTGCATGAAAGGTCACCGAATTTTGTACGATGCTGACACAGTTTTTAGTCACGGACTTTATCCTGAGACAGACAGATACATTTATAACAGTGTACACAAAATCTACCGCAAAATGCAAAAACTTGTGGGCGGTGCGTTTAAGGTGGGGCTGGAGGACAACATACCGAGTCAACATTTAGCAAGCATACGTTTCTCGATGCACACTCTCAAACCTACACTGCGCGACAGGTTTCGTCCCCGTTATGACTCATCAGGTAGAAATAGCCCAAATGAGGATGAGAGATGGTTTGTATGTCAGCATCAAGAAGCATTACAAACACCATTCCGAGCCCTTGCGGACATAGCCAGTGCAAACAGGCAATCCGAAGTGGACTGCGTCCACGCACATTGTCATGGTGAAAAAAAAGCTATAACCCAATCAATTACATACTTCTTTTTTTTTCAAAAGCTAACAGACCTTCCGTACATGCGATCTTCCGAAAACTTCAACCCCCTACCAAAAAAGATTCATTCATATATGCAAGTGTTCCTCCTCATAATGAAACGTTTTTTATATTTCAATATAATTTCACCATGACGAAGCTCACAGATTTTTTCCGGCTTTCAGACAGTGGTTCATGCAGGCCGACCCATATGTTTGTCCATTGTACATAAAAACCACAATGGGGAGGTGTGAAACAAGTATACTTAACGAGCAAGATGAAGATCAACTCCCCATCTAAGTAGCAAATGACAAGCGTTGTGTCTTAAGTGTGCTGATGAAAAAGGTATCAATTGCGTACCATCCAATATGACTAACACTGTCTCTCTTTTTTAAGAAAATGCTGCCGGTTCGATTTTTCATAGTGGATTATTTGTGTTCTTCTCTTAACTCAGGTTAATGGAACAACCAGCCATCACATATATATTCTAACTTAATTACGCTTCACTTCGAAGAAGTTTACTGTTTCAGCTCCCATCCAGTGTAAAGTTATAGTTTTGTCACCACAGTGGATACTTCATATGAGAGGGTAACCACACAATTTTTCAACAAGTTATACATAGTATTTTAATGTGCAGCCTGCCAGCTGATCCTAAGGTCACTTGCAGTCTACATGTTTTCTGTCGTTGAAAAATACTCAATAGCCAAGTTGAGATAAAACGGCCGGGTCTTCATTTGACCCGTTTGTGTATGACTTTACCTGTCGTGGTCACTTGACCTTGCAATATGAAGTGAACATCACACCCAGTGTGTTGACAGGTACTTTTGTCCTGAACAGGAGTCTGGTAATTTCTTCTCCCCACAATTCCATGTTGCTTCGGATCAGCGCCTTCCCCTTCTATGACTTTGAGAGCAATACCTCTCGAGGACCAGGTGCTACCACAACAATGACGGTGTAAAATCATACTCAACGTTCAATGCACAGTGAACATCACTCACTAAGTTGTCCAGTTGATAAACAGGGTAATAGTTTGCTGATCAGCTGCAAAGTCAATGATGTCAAGTAGTCTAACAAGTACCGAGCACCATTTTGTGTTTTATGGTTAGTGTTGTTTGCCTTTTATTTTAGTTATACACAGTTCTGGAAGAACTGAAATAGTTTTAATTCGAAATTCGACTGAAGTAACGCAAAAAAAACGAGGGCAGTTTTCTATGTGGTTTAGCAGGGAGTACTAAAACACGTTAAAATAGCAGCACAGTATTTGTGGACTCTAGTAAATACCGATGGTGCCTACCATTTCATCTTATGCCTCATATGCAAGAAATTCATATGTAAAAAGCCTCATGTTAGAATTCATTGCCGTGTCTGCATCAATTGTAACCTCGAAGAGCTGATCGGCCTGTTAGGTTATCTCGTATGTTTCTAAAAACACAAATTGACTGCGGTCAATTTTGTATTAGAAGCAAAAACCAGTTGAGCTCAATCATATTAAAATCACCTTCAAATGCATCAAAACACGAACATTCGTTAGATGACCCCTAGACTGTAAAGTTTTGGTTTAATTCACCATGGTTGTGATCAGATTTGACAACCAAAAAAGTTGACCCGTTCATTCGCCTCAAGTGTTAAATCCCCCGCACCCAGTCTGGCAGTTTGAGTCGGCACGTTGTGAGTAAAATTTGGGCGCACTAACTCTGACTTGACGACTTAACTACTCAGTCTATCGACGTGAACACCGCTCCGCGTTTTCCGTTGTTCACGTGCAGAACGTAAACAGTCAGTCTCTCTGTTGTTCGATCATAGGTATTGTATCAGCAGTCTATCCACTGTATAGAATGATAATATATAGGTTTCCAATCAATGGGTCGGTCACCAATGCGTATAAACTGTTATCTTAATGAACAATTAATACCCTTTGAGAATATTACGGACATTCAGGGATTCAATCAAAAGATCAAAGTCGGCTTCACAATATACCTTGGTACTAAAGAAATGCGGTAAAAAGACCCGTCGTTGTCATCTTGAAAATCATCATCAT
>LUCH01003714.1:38976-52961 GCA_013368495.1 Paragonimus heterotremus | reverse complement strand
TGGCTCACTCGAAGCTAAAAATTGATATTACTGAAGGTACGGTTACCTTGGACATGTCTTGTTGTTCACAATGCAGTAGGGGAACACGATTTCCGAGATGCTTCAGCACTAGTTGGCTGGCGAACGTCGTTAACCGAGACAGTATATTTTTGACGTACAAGTCTGAAACTCCCGCATTAACCACTCGCTGTGAGACCAAATCTTACTGATGGCCATAGCTAAATGGTCCCGTGGATGAGTGCGCTTCCTAATTCACCCATTCGCATTCCCCAGACGGTTGTTTTTTCGATTTCCGAAGTGAACAACGTCTGATTGTTCATGGATGACGCACTTAGGCTTTATGTAAAGCCAGTTGCACATTAAGTAGTTCAAAAACTTTGGGTCCGTGCGTCTGATTAACGCAACATCTTGGTTGAACCTTAAACATAAATAGACAAACGTTTGCACTCACTCTTCTACGTTATACATGGTTGCCACACGATTGAACAAGTAGCGACTTCTAAACGTAAAGGAACTGACAACCAACATCGTTTTCCTCCTGGTGACGTTAAAGCGTGATTGACAGCATGTATCACGAGAACTGAGCAATGGAAAGTAAGTGAACTCAACTCACTAAACACGTCGTAATCCGCGGCTTTCACTCCGACGTCGCTTGTGCTTGGTACACCTGTACGCTGTCTACCTTGTAACCTCAATAGTACTAACAGTCATATTATCATACGTCAAGCGTCCATTGTTCAATTTTTCACTTGAACCAAGGACGTACAAAACACGGTATTCCTTCATATATTTCTCCAAACAACTCCGACATTCCTGGAAGCTAGAAAATTCCTGATCCTCGAATAGATCTTTGAATCCCTGAAGATAATCCAGCACCTAAAATCAAATTAAAAAATTACACATTTATTAACATATAACAATTAACTATTAATCGAACGTAAACAGATACTTCACATGAAAACGCATAAGTGCAACCACGACACCCACCATGAATATTTTTAACCTTCGCGCGAAATGAAGGACATTAACGGTCGGTTAAAACAAACTCTTTAATGCTTGTCAACATTTTAGTCTCAGAAACTGATGATTTCCAGTTTCTTAAAAGATGCCCCCGGAATATCGCCCCATATTTCTGAATCCCTCATAAATTCGCCGTTTTAGGACAGATTTTACACCCTACGGATAATTTCCAGCGGGAACTAGCGCTATGTATTCATTTGGGGACTGGAGTTCCAGCTTCATTTCGTACAGAGTCCGCTGGTATTCCTCCATCCTATTCCCTATGGAAGAAACAGAATGATATACAGTGCCAAGAAGAACATCTCTGCATTTACAGTCGCAGGTTTTCTTCGTCGCTACACTTTTCCTGACGCGTGCGTTACTGCTTAGCGGCAAAGCAGCGCCTTGACTTTCGTCAAACCTGCAGCTCATGCTAATGAAATACAAAGCAGAAGAAGCAAGTTGTTTGTACTGGTGTTGGTTGGGGCCAGTACATTTGAAGTGATACCACTTCTGCCACTGGTAGCACTGCATACCGTTTTGCACAGACATTTTGCATCCATAACGTCCGCAAATGTTCACCGCCTGAGTCAGTTGAACCCCAGCACTGTTGGATCTGACTCGCGTCATTGTCAGTAGAAACAAGCAATACACAATATAAAACAGATACAGCAACAAGTAAAATGCAACCCAAAAGTCGCAGTACGTAGTGATTCGGTATGTTACTCGATAACGAATAACAGTAATCTAATGCAAGAAATGCGGGAGAATTTGAATCAAATTTCGAGTTACCCGCGGCAGTTTGTCGGCGTAGCAGTCTAAACCTGATGTGCCATGGGTTTGAGGTCTGTCGACCTAGTAGCTATTCAGTTCGGGAACCAGAGTTGAGTGAAATAATTTTTCTACGGGCATGCTGTGGACGTGTTCGGATTTTGTGGCCAGGTGTACCGACTTTTGAAGTACGCTCAAGTAAGAATTTGACATTTGCTTACCACTCTGAAATGTTTGTCCTTGTATATTACAACTATCTCGCTTCTGACCTCTAGCTGGACCTTGACCCAGATTTCTTTGTTTTATCGGGTTGATTTGATAACTGTGCAAATAGTCAGTTGCCTATTCTTGTGTTATGCCTATGTTCCGGGCGTCGCTCTGTTGGTGCTCAGCTGATTCCGATTGCTTTTGGACCTATTGACTGCTCAGAATAACTGTTTAGTATGGGTGTAATATTGTGTGATTATGGTCCATCTTCAGCCTGTCCGGTACCAAACTGGATGCGGTCCTGAACGTTAAGGATGATTCACGCTAAATGTCTAACATGCGTTCTGCTTAGAATGTCAGTGGATCTAGATGATCATCTCTATGCACGACTTCGATACCAATGCACCAAAGTAACAATGATAGATGGGCTAAATTTCCAGCGACGCCTAATCCAGCGCTTCGTCAGTGATCCCAAAAGCTTGTTCATGTTTGTCTCCAAAACCCCTAAGGCTAAGGCCAGTATGCCTCAGCTAGCCGGTTCTCAAGAGTTTACTAACTGAGACAGTAAAGCTTCTGAGGTTTTGGCTGACTTCTACAGCATTGTGTACTAACGGCGTGCCGAACTGCTCCACAGCAAACGGTGTTAACCCTTCAGGAGGAATATCCACAGTATATACCACAGCGGATACTGTGCTAATGAAACTTCGGTGAATTGAACTCACTTCTCCCGCTCCAGACAGTATATCCCCTTTAGTGCTTGTTCCTGTAGCTGCGCAGTTAACTGTCCCGCTAAGCATCCTGTTTATACAGTCAGTTGTTATAGGAACGGTGCCCAAAGACTAGAAATCGGCGAATATCACTCTTATTTACAAAGACGGGCGGCGCACTCAGCCCTACAGCTATCGCCCGATTGCCCTCCTATCCTATGTGTCCAAGGTCCTTGCAGCGTTAGTCAACGATCCACTGTTCAGGCATCTTTTCCTACAAGCTTTCCTTTGCAACGAGCAACAAGGCTTCCTCCGCGGCCACTCATGTGTTACAAATTTGCTGTTAGCTGTAGACTAGTATACTATTGTTGCTGTCAAAGGACACGGGTTAATGCTACTTACTTTGATTTTGATCGAGTGAATAACTGTTTTACTCAACAAGCTCCACCGTTGTGGTTTCAAGGGCAACCCTCTCCGCTGGCTTGGGTCTTATCTATCAGACCGTTCCTATCGTGTGCAGGTGGGTTCCTCCGTATCTTCTGGGGCGACTACTTTACTCTATCTTCAGCGATCTACCATCTGAAGTGTCGTCTTCACTGATGCTGCTTGCCGATATTAAAATCTGACGTATTGTGCGTAATAGTTTTGACGTGAGCGTCTTACAAACTGATATTAGTGCTTTTTATGAATGGTCTAAATCAATCTCCATCGTGTTCAGTACTAGTGAGTGCAAAGTTATGTATATCAGACATAAGCACAATTTCCTTTACTCCATCGGAGGAGTACCGCTCCACGTTACGGACAGAGAAAACGACCTTGGCACTGTTGTGACACAACCTCTCGAGTTCTCCCAACTCGGGGGCGAGCGCCAAGAGATCTAATAGCGCACTAACGCTTCTGAAGCGTATGTTTGAAAACTTCGAGCAGTTATGTTTCAGTAACCTGTACAACGGTTTTATTCGTCCTCATATCGAGCAGAAGACCCTTGTTTAGTCTCCTCACTCACAGAAGGAGAAACTTATTTTGGAAGTTGTTCAGAGACGCGCGACGACGGCAGTTCGTGGGTTGAGTGCAAAACCTTACCTTAAGCGGCTTCACGAACTAAATCTTTTCTCCTTAAAGTACCACAGATAGAGAGGTGACCTAATTTTGGCGTTCATGGTTCTGAGGATCCCTAACCATCCGTGTAAATTCCTGCTCATTTCTATGGACACTAGCTCACTCAGAGGGCGTTTCTTGAAACTAATAAATCAGTACAGTAGACTTGCGCTAAGGCACATTCTCGGTTCGGGTCTGCAAAGCCTGGTAATCTTTGCCAGAACATCTTGGATGCTACGACAGTTGCTGCGTTTAAAATTCGCCTGGATTGCCACTTCGACACTTAATCCGTGCCCCAGGGTAGTCTCCTGCACACAGCCACGTGTGTATGGTCGTTTGTCGAATAGTTATTTATATTCACTGATCTGTTGACTCACGTGTATAACAACGGTAGGTATGCACTTATTCACTCTTCATTTTAGTCCGTCGACAAGACCAAAGAATGTCGCGACGTGTAACTATCCTTCTGGCACAGAGATTCCTCATCTGGAGAAACGGAACCGTCAAATGCTGTCGCTTTCTGCTTCCGTCCATCACTGAACCCATTGAAGCGATCTGTTGATCGGAACTGCTGAGGTTATCTAATTATTCATTTTGATGATTGGTTCAGTTGTATTGTGGCATTGCGATCCAATCTTGTTTCGATTATTCTGGATCACTGGTTTATCGTCACGCGTTGCTCAACATTTTTGTGGAAGATCATACACTGAGCATGAGTCAGATTTCACATGTTGACGGGATGACCATACTGTCTCTCCTCCTGACTGTGTTCTCATCAACGAATACCTAATAGTCGATAATTTCGGACCGATTACCTCATCGGGCTTAGCGTTCCTGCGGTGATCTCGTTCGGATTCATCTGCAACATTAACGTAATTAGTTCTGTCAATAGTAACTATATGAACTAACTCATAATGAATGCAAACACACTACGCTCCTACTCAGCGGCTCAGAATTGAGACGAATTTAATCCTTCCTACTCGATTAATGAACTATGTACTAAGTCGACGGACGTTCTCGTCACAACAGTTGAGGAGTCTACACCACCGGTTGTTCGGAAGTCAGTGTCAATTTCACAGCCGAATGCCCAAGCTTATTCTTAAGAAGCGGCATGTGTAAGTGGGTTACCGTAATTCCCCCATCTTAGAGTGACCGCATTGTTTGTGTGCAAATCAGGAACCGATGCACCACACTTATCCGAGAGAATCGCTTGTATCATCAGCAACGGCTAATCGCACGTTTCATCAGTGACCTGGAAAGCCTGTTCGGATACACATCCTAATCTCGGAAAGCGAAGGCTGGAGTGCCACTGCTCTTGGGTCCTGCAAGAGCCGCAGTTCGGAAACCGCGAATGTTTTCGCGAACTTTTACAACAGTATTTTGGTCCAAACCGATCAGATTCGAATTGCCCACCTGATAGGCGGTGTTAGCGCTGTGGAGACTTCGTCTGCAACTGTTCTTGGTATACTCCGTCTTTTGGTTAGCTCCCTTGGCTTTGGACTTATTCCTTCCAAAGCATTTTGCGAAATCGCCGCGCGGCTTATCATTTCTTAATCCGTTATTTACGCAGTTCATCTCAAGTTACTTGGTTCCAAATAGTTAGAAGCTTGCTAATATTACTCCTGTCTCCAAGAGTGATAGACGCAATCATCCTGCCGATTGTCGTCCAATAGCTATGCTATCCTGCTTGTCAAGCGTATTGGAGGGGCTTGTGTGTGACTCGCTACGTGAGTACTTATCTTCTCGCAACTTCTTAACTGACATGCAGTGTGGTTTTAGAGAGGGTCGGTCTTACATGACGAATCTACTGATAGCAGCTGACCAGTGAACGAAATCAGCGGATAGACATTCGCGTTGATGTTTAACTTAACTTCGCCGAAGCGTTTAATCGAGTGGACCACTCGGTTCTGATTTACAAGCCTCACCACCGTGGGGTACAGAGTGACTGCAGGAGTTATATCTGATCAATGGATACTATCGCGTATGTGTCAACTGTGAACAGTTTAGTTTCCATGATAGTTCCAGTGGTGTCCCAAGATTTTACCTTTGGCCCGCTACTGTTCTATATCTTTGTCAGTAATATTTATAGTGGAACTCAACGATATCTCGAAAATAATCAATGTAAAGGTTAAATCAATGTTTTGAACCTTTATTGTTCGGATTGATGTATACGCTTAGTATGGTGTCGTTCCTCGGGACCGTGTCCTATTCTGTGCAGTGGCGTGGCTGTTTTTTGTTCCGATCCGAGTCCGATTGCATCATGCGTGTTTGTGTTTCGACCGCACTTAATTACACCCGGTTGGTGCACTCCAATTGACTGAGTGTGCAGCTGGCGAATGCGCGCGTGTGGGCGTTGGGGTGTGGCAGAGGGTTCTCGGATCGATGAATGTGTGAGTGCGCATGTGCAGAATGGGGCAGTAAGCATCACTGAGACGAGACGAATTGGTACGTCATGGGCCGCTTGAAAAGTCGGGATGACAGCTATGTATTCCTCCCTCGGTTCCACCCCCGCTGCTACGTTAAAATTTGGCGGTCATTGATTACACTCAGTGCCCATTATTTACTGTTAAACGATCTGAATGTCTTGTCTAATTGGTCTCAGATGAATACGCTTGCAATCAATGTCGACACGTTGAATACTACCTACCATTTGAATGATTTTCCTCGTCAGTTGGTTACCTTAGAGAACTTTGGGACATCCGTTTGGCATTCTCTGTTGAGTTCTCTCTATGTGAATACAAATATGAGAAAGGCTAGCGACGCTTTGACGCTACTTAAGCGACTTTCCGAACGGTTTGACTCTTTCTGTAATAGCTTCGTTCGGTCGCACCTCGAAAATAGATCTGTTACTTGGTCTCCCACTCTTCAGAAAAACCTATTGTCCCTCAAAAATTTTCGACGGCGCGCCACTAAAACCGTTCATGGATTTAGAGCTAGGCCCTATAACGCATGTTTTACGGAGCTGAATGTTTACCTACTGGTTTTCCTTCGGATTAAAGGTGACCTGGTCTCCGTCTTCTTGACTATCAAAGACTTGACCATCCGTGCAAATCGGCCAGAACAAGCAATCTAACCTTGAGATACAACATAGCCGACTGGAATGCAGACGTAGCCTTTTCTCCTTGCACATCTGTAACGTATGGAATACTCACCCTGACAGTGTAATCTCCGTCACCTTTGTTTTCACTTTCAGAGCTCGTCTTGATCATTATTTCCCGTCGTTGCTCCGACACTCTCCTTGTGTTTCACGTTTCGGCACTATTGTACCTGGCTCTCACATTCTCTACAGTGTGATACGGAACTCAAAAGCTACTGCTTACTACTTCCGTTACCAATCCGCCGATCTATTGATCACCCATCGCGGCAACTCAGCTGAACCTCGTAGAACCACATAGCATCATTGACAACACGCAAGCCAAGTATTGTGACCCTTGTCAATCTTATGAGCCTTATATTCTTCGAAAACTGATAGATTATCGTGGGCCATACAAACAGCCCAACTGCCGATGTTTTGTGAACCGTCTTCAAAGGCACTAGGACCTCACGACAAAGCCGTGACGTGTGACTTCTGTAACCACTGGGTTAACTAGAATTGTGATTCAGAGTTTCCTTTGAACTTGTATTCAAGGCTCCGTGACTTACCAACTCCGGCCCTTAGCTACTATTGCGTGACATGTCGACTAAATATCCCTAAAGATAACACCACTCAGGACACAGACAGAACAAACAATTTAATCGGCTCCTCACCTGCTACAACATGCCTCCGTGACACGCCAGCCTCAGCTGGCTAACATGGCTGCACAAAACTCAGGTTTTCCACCTCCTATAATGACCCATAGACAAGCTTTATCAGAACGCCCCAAGGGGAGAACGTAGTAAACGTGGTGTGACTGTGTCTCAAGGCGTCGATGTATCCCAGTCGTTCATCAACGAACCAAGAAAGCTCTGAACTGTCAGTCGAATGATAGAGTTACACAACTCTTCCTCAACTCACAACGCTTGTCACAAACACACCAAGACGTGATCAGTGATCTGAGTTCGCTAGATACGACTTACATCTATAACGCTGCAGAAAGCGAACGCACGTTGGTGCATCAAAAGAAACCGGATGATTAATTGCGATCATCATAACAGCCATAAACCTGACCAAAAGGTACTGTGGCTCGGGCCGCCAGATTAATTGTGATGGAGATCTCTTCGATCTACTTGAACTAAACGTGGAAGATAAACCCACACTGTCCAGGTTTCGGAAACCCCACCGAGACGGACACCCTTGGCCAATCCGTGTCACGCTTGATCAGATAAAATACATTGAGAAGGTTTTGTTGCCGACATCCCTCTTGCCCATACTAATCGATTATCGCCTGAGGGCGAAGTCTGACTTTCCTCAGGCGGTCAGAGAGATCCAATGAACGGCACGTTGTGATCTCAAAAGTCTCCAGTACGATCAAACGTGTTTTGGTTATACACGTCGTGGAGAGGTTTGATGATACGGATGCGTTGCGCGTTCACTAGCACCACATTAACAGACACAAATGCAGAGCATAGTCTGTTCAACGCATCCCGCGTCCAGCACACTTGATCTCCATCTCAGTCCTCCAACTACTGCGAACCATCCTCTTCACAAGGGATATTTTATTCACTGTGCTTGGGAGGTGGTACACGTCGAAAAACAACTTCGTACCTGTTCCCCGATTTAACGCAGATAAAGTTTTGTACATGAAACGCCTGTTACTTCTATGCCTTCTAAGACTACAAGTGTGGTCACGATTACAAAGATGCTGGAGATCTTTATCAGCTCCTCATCTCCCACATAATCAAAAAAATCGGCACAGCCGACCTCGAAATCGTCGGCCCAACCCAGGCGATACTCGTTGCTTATCTGAAAACAGACACTGCCGCAGATGAAGGCACTTATGTTTAGCTGGAATTGCGAGTTTGTCTATTTTAAGGAACATACGATTATAGGTGCAATAGAGACATGGTTAATGCCCGGTATCTCCGACTGGGGGACAGCCCTTTCTGGTTATTTTTATTTATTTATATCTTTCGTAATTTTCGACTCGTCAACAAAGAGGTGGGCGTAGCAGTCTACATTACTACTGAATTATGCGCAGCCCTAAATGAGTCCTTGTGGATAAATGTTCGGACATCTCACTCATCGCACGTCATCGCCGATGCTATTTATCGTGCCCCGACATAACCTCAGAATGGGACGAAAGAATGCACAGTGCCATCGAACGGGCCATGACAGTCTGAGGATGTCACGCCGTCATTCTAGTGGATTTCAATCTTCTCCACGCGGGTCTCATCAGTGGGATAACCCACAGTACTGCGGCTATTCAGTTCTACAATCTCGAATACATCAACCAACCAATGAGGTGGAGAAAAGGTCACAGACCTTCCCAACTAGACATGTTGTTAACCACCGAGGTTGGTATGCCATTGGGTGCAAGCGATCATACAATTGTCAGCTTCCCCTTACTAGGTGATGTCACTATTATTTGATCTCCAGTGCCGGCTCGATGCAATTTCAGGCGAGTCGGTTTTCAAAAGGTGCAGGTGCACTTATTTCAAGCCGACTGGTCATCATCTGGCGACTGTAGTACGGTAGGTCACATCTGAACACCGCAGTAGCCAGTTTATTCCCACTATACGCTTCATAGATCACGCAAAACACGCGAAGAACATATCTGTGAGGCGCCAGCTGGGTTTCACACTGGCTGTGGTTTCATCGATTACATCTTTGAACCTCACCAGATGCTTGAATTCCGCCATTCATATATAGGGAGCTAATAGTTGTTGTCTTGGACAGCAAAGGGGCCTTCGGTTCGTTTAACAAAGCTGGACCCTGGAACTTTCTGTCGAAGAAGGGTGTGCCTGAGAAATGTGTGAACATCCTGAAAACAATTCGCTGTCAGATCACTGACCGGGTTAGTGCTTGTGGCAGCGTATCACTGATTTGTAACACCTCAGGTGAGATGCGAAAAGATTGTTTAGCCTCCCCTTTCCTATTTAACTTTGCAGTAGACCGGATCTTAAGCTGTGCCCCGACCGACTGCGAATATAATGATGTGGAGCTGCTCCTAGGCACTCGAATTCGAGACACAGAGTATGCAGACGACATCGCTGTAGTCTACGAGGGCTCATAGGGAGCCCGAAACATCTGAGACAGATTGTGGGTGACTGCTAGGCTTACAAATCGATACGACAAGTATTCTACTGGAATTTATGGGCCTGAGGTCTATCAAAGTCAGAAGACCGTCTTGGTCAACTCGTGATGGTGCCGTAGTGAATTACGTCAAACAAATGCAATATTGGATGGGAATAAACGTACTAGGGTAGTTACTCCGCGGAAAATAGTCCACGAACACGTAGCATCGTAATGATAAATTACTGTAGTCAGTTTAACGAATCAAGTATGTTGCAGTTGGTAAGCAAACGTTATTCAACTAAGAAGATGAGACAACCAAACGTGTCAACGAAAGTTACACTGATTAAAGACTTCGGTTCGTCAGTTTTGTATGGCATTCGCACCTACTAAATGCAAGTTACTGTTGCAAGATTGGTAGAACTTTGTGCCTGCTCTCACTCTTGGTGGTGAGCGGTTGGAAGTAGTCGAGAAGTTTATATACCTTGGGAGCTGTATCAGCGTTGGTGGAATGTCTAGTGAGATCACAACTCGCATAGCAAGGGCTCGGATGGCGTTTGCCAACTGATACGGTGCGTGGCGACAGTACGATCCCAGTCTTTCTGTGGAAGACCGAGTGTACAATACCACTGTAAGAGTAATCCTATTGTACGGCTGTGAAACCTGGTCCATTCGCGTGGAATATGTCTGTAGAGTATCCATTTGCAACCATCGGTGTCTCCGAAGCATTTGCGACATGCAGGGGGAACATCGTGTCAGCAGTGACGAAGTTCGCCGATATGTCATCGGGACGGATAAACTCGGTCGAACCTTGAGCATATTGATCTCGTCTCACGAGTTTAACTGGCTTGACCACGTTATACGAATGCCAGCTAATCGCCTATTACGTCATGTCCTGTTCGCGAGTGGTGGGTTGGGCTTAAGTTGGTAACCCGGTGGTCAGCGTATGACGTGAGTTCGGAGTCGGAAGGCACTTTATTTGAAGCTTGCTTCAGTAAGGCACTCCCGGATTTTTGGCTTGGGTCAGAAGGACACTGAACACCTTTAGTTGAGGAAACTGTTTGATATGGTTAAGAATAGAGGTCAGTGGTGCCGATGTTGCGAGTCTCTGTGCATCGTCGTAACTTCTCTATCTCTACACTTCTCTTCCTCGTTCACCTTATGCATTACTTTTTCTCTCATGTTGTAGCACGTTCTCCACACCTGTGGTTTATCTCGTGCTGTATATATATATATATATATATATATATATATATATATAATATAAACCAGCTGGAGCAGTGCGCCTTCCATTGCCGGCCCGCCATTCTTCAGGATTTCACTTGGCAATCCATCTTCACCTGTAGCCTTTCCGTTGCGAAGTTGATCAATCGTTCTCTGCAACTCTGGTAAATTCGAAAGGAGAACAAGTGAAGACCTGATGGTCTGCTGCGGCAGGCTGTTCACGGTCACCCAATCAATGATAGCTGGACGATTTAGTAGGTTACCAAAGTGTTTGCTTCAGACCCTCATGATGTCTACTGGCTGGGTGCACGAACAGCCGGTGTCCATGTTTACCATTGCTTTAGTAGACTGGATAGATGGACCGGAGATCGCTTTGAGCGAATCGTAGAACTCCTTATTGTCGACGATCTGCAAAGCCCTGCATCCACTCGCCCTGATTCCTCCACCAGTTGTCTTTGATTCCGCGAACACGTTCGGCCAATTGACCGCAAATGCTTGGGAACGTCGCTTTCTTCGCTTCATTGCCCGAGTCCACTGTGGAAACAGCAAACGCGATATTCTTCTCTCGTACTAGTTCAGCGATAACCGCATTGTTGTCGTCGAACCAGTCCGGACGTTTCTGACGTTTGAGACCGACCGTCTCGGTGACTATCCTCGTGATCGGTTCCTTGATGAACTGCCACATACCTTCAGGGGTAGTGGATACAGGAACGACGTACAGACGAGCGGCAACTACACATTGAAAAGCAGTCTTCGTCTCGCAGTTTTCCAGTCGTTTGATATCCAACTTGTGCCGTTGTCCGGATTATCTGCAATAGATAGACTTGCGTTCATGGATAAATAATTTAGTTCTGACCAGCCTTTGATCTGTGCTACATTTAGCGCCGCGCGTCACTCGCGTGATACGCACTTCACGAATGTCGCGCTGTCGCACAAACACGTGGTCAAGTAAATGGTAATGACCGCTTCGTGGATAGGTCCATATCGTGATGTCATTCGCATTCAGCTGGAATCGGGTGTTCGTGATAGCCAGCTCGTGAGTAGCACACAGGCGAAGTAGACGATCACTGTTCTGGTTCACCGAACCAATGCCGTAAGGTCCGAAAACTCCCGGTCGAGCTACCTAGTCGCGCTTGACTCGTGCGTTCAAGTCACCCAGAACAAACGGTCGGTCACTCACTGGTGCCGACCGGATTATGGCGAACAGCTGGTCATCAGTGCGACACGCTGATAAATGTGGCACACTTACCTCGACCGAGTCGCGGGTGCTGAGGCTTGAGCAAGCATTATCTGTTCGGGGATTAATGTTGGGGGGACAGTATGAGGGTATGATTGGCAGTAGCATATTTTCGCCTATCCACTCTGCCATGTGCAGCAGATAGGGCGACCCGGTTTATCCTGCGCGATGGTCGATGTAGTACGGTATTTGGTTTATTTTGTAACGCCACGTTTTATGTGGGCTTCGGATACTGCCAGGACGCCCAGACCTAGACAGGAGAGCGAGTAGGGTCCTCACCCAAAGCCTTTGGCACAAAAGCCTGTACCGCAAGGCAGAAGGTGACACACATGCGCACATACGCATCAGCAACCACCACCTAGAATAGGGTCGACAGCACAACCCAGGACATTCAGCACATTGACACAAAAATAATACTGCACAGACAAGCCATCCACACATGCTGCACAGACAAACCAGTCAAACATTCAGAGGATCAGATCAGGGAAAAAAGAAAATAAAGAATCGAACCAAAACACAACACACTGACACCATACACAACGAACACCTCACAACGGACGCATCTAACTTTGGTCTGACTTCTCCCCTTTGGCCAACCTGACATGGTTGAACCTGCAACGACCGAGGTGGCAGTCAGCACAACCATCCGGATCAAAACAGCACACAAGCTTGACCACCACGCCAAGGTAGCAGAAAAAGTCAGGCATTCGTAACGGATTAACCTGTCACAATTACCGAAGCCAAAGGACGCCTCTGATGTAACCATCAACCCACATGCTGTAGACTTGGGGTTCCACCACACACCACATATCCCGTGTACACAAGAAACAATAAGACAACTAGGTGTGTGAATGAGGCCAGTGTGTCCAGCCGGCTTGACCTTTTCTCCTCCCTTGGGGTGGTGGTCAGACTGCGTCACAAAAAGGCTGGATCTTGACGCGGTGTAACGGCTTGCGCATCTCGATAACCTATTGGGCTAAACTGGACGGTGTAGCCACCGCACTGATAGAGTCAATCATGCCAGGCAGCCCAATAGGTAGAGGTCTGACAAACCAGTCTCCCGGTCCTCCAGGTTGGGGGTTGGAAGAAGGTTGACATCTTTCTCCGGAAAACGTACCATTTCTGGTACACTGCCACACACTTGCAGTCTAGGTTTTTAAGCCAAAGGATTTGGGTAAGAACCCTAATCGTCGTTCTGTCTAGGTCTGGGCGCCCTGACAGTATCTCAGCCCACACAACCATGAATAGTCCTAACACAAGTAATTCCATACTGCATCGGCCGTCTCACAGTATAAACGGGCTCGCCCTATCTGCTGCATACAGCAGGGTGGATAGGCGAAAACATGCTACTACTGACCCCTCCCCCACAGTCCTATCAAATTTAGTTCTCAGGCCCCTCCCGACTTCCATTTCTGATGGTTACTCAACAGGTCCCACAACAGATGTAGCCAACCGTAGTAATATTGAGCCGGTAAGTTTCGTCTCTTGTCCTTTAGCTTCAGGCCTCCCTCACCCCTTGCTTAGACCTAGATTGCGAATTAATATAGATGCCTTCAACGTTCGCACTCTAAAACAGATAGGTCAACAGGCC
>LUCH01003714.1:0-37060 GCA_013368495.1 Paragonimus heterotremus | reverse complement strand
CAAGGTCTTCATATTTCGTGACCACGTTGTTGCTTGACCACCACGCGGTTTTATCCAATTGTTGGTAGTCTCAGTATATTATGCCCGGTATACTTCGTCGACTCACTGCATTTCGGGAGTTAAACATTAGAGAAGAACAGACAAGGTTTCGTCCTGCCCGGGGATGTATAGGTCATATTTTTACCCTTCGTCAGATTTTGGAGCAGCGTCATGTATACCGCCGGCCAACAATTGCCATATTTCTTGACTATAATGGTGCGTTCAATTCGGTGGATCGATCTACACTTTTAGAGTCGCTGAAACGCAGGGGTGTACCGCCCAAATATGTGAACATACTGTCGGCGCTTTACTCCCATACTTCTGCTCAGGTTAGGGTTTACGGTGAGCTGTCTGACAGTTTCAGCACCAGGAGCGGCGTACGTCAAGGCTGTCCCTTTTCATCATTTTCGTTCAATTTCGTCATGGAAGAAATAATGAAGGATTGTTTGCGGCAATCAAATGATGCCGGTGTGCACCTCCAACATGGTGGAAGGCTGACTGACCATGATTATGCTGACGATAAGGTGTTGCTGTTTAACAACTTTCAAGCGGCACAAGCGACGCTGAACGCAATTTCACGTTCTGCTAAGTACTTCGGAATGCGCTTTGCAGTCTCGAAATGCAAAGTGCTTCTGCAAGATTGCTGTGATTACGTAGGTTTAATGTTAGTTAATGAAGTCGTGGGAGTTGTTAACCAGTTTGTGTACTTGAGGAACTGCATCAGCGGCGGCGGAAGTCTAGGGAATGTCAAGACGGCGTTCGCTAATCTGAGGCACTTATGGAGACAGAGAGATATCTCTCGGATGCTTCACAGTCGCGTAAATCAGACAATAATGAGGGGTGTATTACTTTATGACAGCGAAACCTTGCCGCTCAGGGTAGAAGACGTGAATCATTTTCGGGTGTTTGACCACTGATGTTTGCGTTCAGTCGCTCGTATCGGGTGGCACCAACGAGTAAGCAACGAGGAGGTTGGGAAGCGGGTGTTTGGCACTGATGGTCAAACGAGTTCTTTTATTCAGTCACTACATTTGCACAGACCTAGATGATTAGGCCATGCACTAAGAATACCAGCTAGTCGTTTGTCACACCAAGCACTCTGCCTATGCTGCGGCCGATTGGCGCAAGGTGCGAGGTGGACAGATGATGACCTGGCGTAGACAAATGAAATCGTTCACGAAGGGGTTGGGCATCGTAGATCAGTTCGTCTCCCGGGTTACAGCCCACGCGACTCACAGAGTCGATGGCTTGAAACTTTAGGTGAGATGGCGACTAACCGAGCTCAGTGGCGTGAATGTTGTTGTTTGTCCGAGTTGTATGTAAAGTGAGTGCACTTAATGACGCGGGGCAGTGAAAGCCATAAGGAAGTTGTCTTGCTGGTGACGCATTACTTTCAGTTACGGCTCAGTTGTTTGTTTGTAAAGTGTAAGTGCCTTGATGTGTGTTTGAATAGAGACGTAGCTATTTTTTAGTAGTTAAGTCCCTTCCCGTTCCCTTTTTCTTCTCTTCCTGAACAGGGTTTGTTTCTTCTGCTTCTTCTTGGTTGTGTGGCAGTTAAGCATCAGTGTGAATCACTGATGTATTGCTGTATATGATGTTATGACGATTATGCTTTCGTTTGTCCCGCTATCTCATTTGATGTGTGTTGTTTACCGCGTGTTTTCGAGTGGAAATGCTGCTGCAGTATACTTCGTTTGCTGCACTTAGCTTAACTCATTGATATTAACACCCGGCCACTAATCACATGGTTGCCAGTTCACACTTGGTTTGCGTGAGTGCTCCTGTCTGGGTTTGGGATGCTTGACAGTGTACAACCATCATGTGATGTTGTATCTCACGTAACAGCTTATAGCTTTTGGTTTGGAACCTGAAACTCAATTATGAGCTTGTACGTTTGTACCCTATCGCTTAAATATTCGTCCACAATCAGTGATATGACACGATCCAATTGTGTGCTGGCAATCGTGTTCCATTTCAGTCATCCAGCGAACACGTAGTGCTTAGCACGTTTTTTCAGCTTTAAAAGAGAACACTAAAAACGCACTCTCATTTTCGACACAAATGGTGAACGCTGTTGCTACCCGTATGGTGATTTTTGACTACTTCACATGCACACCCTAACCAACCCACTCACCTGCCTAAACAGACCTACAGAACGTGTCTGTATATATTTGCATTTAAATAGTAACTGTATTTTGTGTGTTCCATTTAAGGTCATTTTCTTCTCTTTTTAGTTCCTATTCCGTTAATCTAATGACATCTGTGACAGTAAGTGCTGAATCGGAAGTGGATAGCTCACTATCGGAAAAACGTAAGCAAGTGAGTTCAGTCGCTGCCAATTGACATTCTGTTCTTAGTGTTTGCTCTGCCCGCTTCCCAACGATTTTCTACGAGTTTTACCTTACAACGAAGATCTGTATGCACGAGGTGCAGTGCACCGCGAAGATCGTTTCCTTGAGTTGGCTATCATTGAGGTTAGTTTTCAGTTTGATTTTTTCAAAAATTTTCGTCCAGGCACGTCTTGCTAAAAATTATGGGTTCACGTCCATGAGTCCATATTGCAGGGTGAGGTTAGGAGATGCAAGATATGAAACACAAACGGCTCTGAGCTCTTCCAAACACCCCAGTTGGAACGAACTTTGTAGACTGTAAGTGAACTTTCGTTTGTTTTACTGTACTGCATTGTGGACTGTCTTATGTTGTTTTTGACTAGTATTATCCTTTTTCCGATGCGTTATATATATATATTTATATATATACATATATATATATATATATCAACATAGTCGGCAACGTAGATTCCGGATTAGCCTGTCCCAGTGACCGAAATCACAGGAAGCCTGCGTACAACCGTCATCACAATCGGCTTGTGTTGTATCGCTTGTCGTTCTGGTCGCACACCTTGTATCCAATGTAAATCTGAAAGTACAAGACCAGTAGACGTATAAGTAAAGGCTTTTGTGTTTTAGGCTGTTATAACTGAGTCCTATTGAACACGAACAACTGATACAAACAACGATGAGCGAATTGCACGAATAGAAGTTCCTCCGATTGAGCCTCAAACTGCGAACGACAAGAACCAATGTAGATACGGACAAAGCAGACTCCGAATAGTCAATATATTTAGTCATCAGATGCTGTGCAGATTTACCTGAAAAGCTAGTCTATATTTGTGGTCTATGATTGTGGTTGCGTGAGCGCGCAAAGAAATATTTGAATCTCTTGCTGACCCATATATCAGTAACGGCTTGAGATATCAGGATTCTGGCAACGGAATCGTGTTCTCCGGATCAAGTTTACTCTAAGCCCACCACAACCTGCCAATGTCAGCTAGCCAAATGGTAAACTGGTGTGAGTATGAAACCAATATATTTGAACAATGAATAGAGAATTCAGTGGTAGAATTTAGGCTAAGAAGAAAGATATTGGGAGTATAGCGCGGAGAAGATTTCAATATAGAATTAGGAATAACAACTAAAAGTAAGTTTGAACCAAGGACTAAAACAAATCTTTCGGCATACAGTACACCAGCAAAACTGAGGAAGGAGAAAATGACTACTTCGGGATTCTTTCGTCACCCGTCCCACGGACCTCTATCAGCAAAGGAAGCTAGTTTAGCATCAGCATAGGTTCAGTCTCCTTCTGGTTCGTTCATCTAAGTACCTCAATGTTCGTAATCATATACGACCAACAAACACCCACGATGGGTTTTAAAAATAGCAGACGAAAACGGCTCATGTACATTATCTAAGTTTCACTACCGTACAGCAACGTAGATGACACCATTATGCAGTAGGCAAGCAGCGTTGTGTTCATTCTTAACCTACAGTTCTTCCAGATACGCCTTCCAGAACGTCTGAAAGCAACATTGGCCTTGACAACACGAGCTCGCAACTCGCGGTCCACTTACAAGCAGATTGCCAGCCACGCAGTGGAAGTCTGCTCATCTATCTACATTGTTTTCGGTAATGCTGAATCTAGATGTTAGTGCAGTGTCTTTATCCGGAAAAGACTAGAAGAAAAAATATCTTACTTGTGTTGATATGCTAATCAAATTTGCTTGGTATGGTCTCGATAACCGTGGTCATTCCTTACCATGTTTCTTCACTGTCTGCAAATTGCGCGTGCTTACCTGTGAACAGTTACGTGGCAGACTGAGAGCGCTGAAACATCGAATAACCGGCAGTGGGTCATGCGTGCGGTCTTCAACTCGAACATCACCCTCCGAATCCTGAAGGGCAACTGTTGGTACCGTGGTCAAGTGCAAGCTAAATAGAGTTGAGGCTAATACGCAGATCTGCTTCACATCAGTGACAGCTTCAAAATCACAAGGAGTCCATGTACACGACTGCACCTTCATCTTCATATTCAGACGTAACACTTCAATTAAACTGACGAACTTACCAGAACATCCATATTTACCAAACACCGTTCACACTACTTCACGCTTGACCGAACCAAACACCTTGGAGACTTCATAGAGAGACTATACAACGGCTGATTGTATTCAAGGCACTTTTTATTAGAACTGACGATTGGCGGGTCCGATGTCAATCATACTGTGACTTGCTTGAATCACACACTCCTCCACTACCTCCTTATCTTTTCCGACCTCGATAACTGTTCGCGCTATGCTTGTTCCTGTTGGCTTTAGCTAAAGGTACAATGAAAACCTCCTCCCGAACTGATTTCCGTTGTCAGATAGAGTGGACTAGCGGAAGCAGAGCATGATCCAAAGCTGGTCCATCGCACTTTAAAAATTCCATTGATCATTTGTTTCGCAGGTGTTCAGTGGTCCGTTTTATCCCAGCTGTTTCCGGAGTGATAACAAGTGTCTTTTGTATCGCTTTCTGTCGTAGGTTTATCATTGCTAGCAGGCTGATTCACTAGGTTGCCGAAATGTTTGCTCCAGATGCTCATGGTATCTTCCGATTGTATACACGAAACGCCGGAAACGCCGTCAACCATCGCAGACTAAATGGATGGCTTTCAGTTCACCTTAAACGAACCATAGAATTATTTGTGCTACCGGCGGTCAAGTTAGTGCTGCGTCGGCTCAATTGGTTTTTCGACCAGTCGTCCTTGAGTTTACCTCCCTGCGTAGTGAATTAATGTTCGGCTCGGGTCAAAAATGGAAACAGTAAACGACTCATTTCTGCCTCAAGTTCAAGATAATTATCATTGTCGTCGAACCAGTCCCTGGCGTTTCTACCGCTAGACACCGACAAATTAGATAATAGCTACCGCAGTCTAAACCATAGGATACGGCCACGTACCTCCGCCGGGGATACCGAATTTGGGTGTCCCTTGGAGACGAATGGTGATTACACGCGGAGAAAGCGTCCTCGTTTTTGAATTCGCCTGCTCCTAAACTCTGGTCTCCGTCGCTGTCTGGATGATCTACACTAATCAGGCTTACACAAACACAACTGAACAGTTTGATATTGATCGTTCATAATCCTTGTTGCTCGCATGATACATACTTTACGAATGTTGTGCTGTCGTAGGGTATCATAGTCAGGCAACTGGCGTTGGTCGCTTTCTGGATGAGTCCAGGTCGTGATATCACTCACATCTAGCTGGAATCGGTCGTTTGTGGTAGCCAACTGGTGGGTAACACACTGGTAGAGCAAAAGATCACCATTCTCATTGACTGAACCAATTCCGTGTGGTCCGGGGACTCCCGGACAGGCTGTTGGGTCAAGCCCACCTCAGGAGTTTAAGTCACTCACAACAAACAGGTGGTCACACATCGGTGTCAAGCGGATTGTGACGAACAGCTGACCATAGAACTGGTCGTTCGTATTTTCGGCGTGGTACTCATCTGAACCATAAACGCAGACGTATGGATATAAATTGGGAGATGTGTGGTTCGCTCATCGTCAAAGAATTAATGTGATTGGCAGCTGTGAAACACGCTGTACTCCCGAACACTTTCTGCCAGGTAACCGACCCAGTAGAAAGTGTATCCACCACCAGTTTCCCAGAGCTTACCTTGATATACAAGCCTCATCCCACTCGATGACGTGGTGTTCAGGCCGTCCGATACTGTAGTGATCCAACAACGTACACGTACTTTATATCCCGACTGTCAGAGTCCCTCGTCTACGAGTGTATTTCAAGTTGGTTCTGATTTAACGGTATGGCTTACGGGATAAAAGAAAACAGTTTCCTTGGGAGCTCGGAGCCAGTGACTGAAGGGTCTGACTCACTTGATGCGATGCGGAGCCAACCCACCTCCGGGGCTTAGTGACTAAGATGTTGACGGCTCATTTCAACCACTACTACGCACAGCAGATGTTTATACGACATTAAGCTTCTCAGGAATAATGATGGTTTTTCGAACCTATTACGTAGGACACCTGCAATCACGGTCAACCGTTTGACAATCAGAATTCTTTATTTGAGCGTACTGCTTCTAGCCCACTTCTCCCAAATGCGGAAAATAGCTGTGCTGCAACTCTAAATATTGTATGCTTTGTAATCACTTTCTGAGTCCTCCCAGACAATTAGTAGTACAACATAAAACCTCATGAACGTAACTTCTTGTCTGACTACTTTCGTCGGGTTTATGTGACATGGTTATCTCTGAAAAAGTCTAGGTCGTCATCAGCCGAGCCCTCTGGATCAATACAACACACAAATCTGACCATTGCGTGAAAGTCAAACGTAATTTTCGATTCTTCAAAAGTTCGTGGAAGGGTGGAAGCATTTTTCTATTGATTGTTTATCTGTTTTCTTCTTCAGCGAACCGTTATAGCCTCTTACATTCGGCAATGCGTACTTTTAATCACTCGCTTGTTTTTCCAATCTTTCTTTACGAATTGTCACTGTGCTTTTGATCTTGTCAGACTGTCAGATTATGTGAATCATCCAGCCCCTGCTTAATGTGTAGAACATTCTGTTGCGTGTTGTTCAGGTTTGGGACAGTCGATGTTCGCCGTTGCAGATCGTCCAGACTGTTGCATGATATGTTCCCTACTTGATTAGATTATGACAGTTTCGGTTTGGAAAGTGCTGTCGCATAGTTTAAGTTACTACCATTGGATGTTTAAATTAAGTCATTTTGAAATAAGGCGAAGGTTCTCATGTTGGATTTTCATACTGAAAGTTTATTTTTTTAAATGAAAAACTTGTCGTTGGATGCTAACGGAAGGGTTTTCCGAATTCATTTGGACACTTATCTGCGTTTGTCAGATGATTTTGTTCATATCTGGTTAATTTCCAGATTAAACTCCTTTTTTCTGGTAATGTGTCCAGTCAAATTGTCGGATGAATACCTTTCTGGAAATAGTTGTACGAACATTTTCATTCCTTCGGGAATATTCTTTGGACTACGAGTGTTTCACACTTTGGCCGTAGAGTAGTATCAGGCTATGCAATCAGTACAGAAGGTGGAACCGCCTTATCAGAGTTGTAGCCCACACCGCGTACACAGTATTCGGTTTAGCTGGCATGTTCTCTGATTAGTCTTTTGATTGCTAATAATTTGAAAACTATTCGTACCAAGTTCGAATGCAGTTGACAAGTTTGAACCTTATGGTTAACTGTTTTTCGAAAAATTTCGCTTTGTTTGCTCTTCTTTTCTCTGCAGACCGATGAGTGGAGATAACACTCTGCTTTCTGTTGTTCTGATGAATGAAGGCATGTTGCTGAGCGATTCGAAAATTGCATGGACTACAATTCCGCTACCGCGAAACTTGTTTGATGGAGAGACAGTGGATATGTGGTACGAACTCAGTGGCAAACAAGGACAGGGTTTGGAGGGCACTATCCACTTATCAATGCGAATAAGAGTGAGCGACTTATATTGTTTCATTCGTATGTTTCGTTTCTGAATGGCTGAATGACCTACCGTCTCTATTTATATCAGCGCTTAACTCGTCTTATGCAATAACTGTTGTTTTCTTCCGTTCATAGACTGTTCTTCGTCTGGTTCCAAACTATCGTTCATCAACGGTTGGTCGAAGTAAGCCCCTGATGTTTTTCTGTGCAGTGCTGTGGAGTGACATCATTCGTTCCCATGTTTTGTGTATGCCCGTAGATGAAGACAATTTCGGATACAGTGCGATTGCATATAAACCAACGGTAGCTTAGATACTTTGATCTGATGTAACAATTCATCTGCTATCTAGGATTTGCTTTTCTTGAATAACAAAGAGGTTGCTACACGGCTTTATCTCTGCCATCCAAAGCAGATATCAGCTGAAATAAAACTGCCGAAAACCTCTGTATTTTTTTCTTGACCTCATATTTCTGCTTTATTAGGACATTAGATGTTCTGCTGTTCCTCAGTTGACACTACTCGTTTACCTTCAGTGCTTAAGTCCGAAATTCTCTTAACGCATCCTGAAATTTTGCAACATAGCCGGTCAGGCTCATGAGTAAATGACTCTGGCTTAGTTTCCCAGAGGAAAGTCACGTCTTTATTAGCAATTTAAAAATTTACCAATCGCTTCCAGTTGTTTTTCTATCTGTCCAAATGAGTTTCGCGTTATCATGTCAGTCCCACGATATAGCTATAGCTCTGATCTATGGTTGCTCCCATTATACTGTCACCTGTTGTCCAACCAAACGTTGCGATATCAACCACAACCTTGTCGCACTTGCACCCACTTAATCGCACCACGGTGACACTCTAACCACGATGCATACATCATTTGAGTCGCGTCAGCGTTAGAATATATCACCCGCTATGAGGAGGTGTCATCTGGGAAAGTGCATAATCTGGGGAATCGATAGTGAGTGTGCATTCCTTATGGTTACCGACAGATACAGTCAACCGACCGCGTTTAATTGTATTCCCGACTTGACTCGAGTTGGTAAGCTGAGCAGATGTTTATAAGGCCAGATTTTGGTTCTCAAGCAAATAAATTTGAGCTTACGGTGCTTCAAAGTATACTGTCCGTAATTTCCTGGTAGGTTCATTTCCGCGGATGAACATCGGTAATGCAGGACTTTCGTCCACTTTGTCTAATAAGAACAGGCCCAAACTCTACGGACTGACGCCTTATACGATAACGTGTTCTCCTACAATAGAAGTTATGCTTACGTTGGGTGCTTCACCAGGAACGATTCGAGGTGTAGAAGAATTCCGCCTCTCGTAACCAGTCTGCTTGGAATCTGTAGTATTTATTGACAAATCAAAATTGATTATGGAGGACCTGTTGTATGAAGATTGTTCTGGCATGTGTTTTGCTGACAGACCCAACGATAGACTAATTAATGGTTTGTGGTGTACTCACGTTGACGGACGTGGGTGAACTTGGTGTATTGGAGAGAGGGGGAGGGGCAAAACTTCACTTATGTCAACACGTTTGAGAAACTATTGCTAATTGTTACGTTACCTATCCCAATTTGTGTCGTCTTCTTGTGTGACAAATGCGCTGTGCAAATGGTTTGGGCCAAAAATATGTTGCTTATCTCTCGCGGATTCCATGTGTTGAATCAGCCACTCTCTATTCCCAATCGTGACCCAATTAAAAACCTCTGAAGAACTGTATACCATAGTTCCACATATACAGATGTACGTATGAATTGAAGGTGGCCTTCAGATGGGGCTAGTGCAACCCGAACCAAACTATGCTCGATCTATTTGTCAACAGGATGTCGGTATGTAGTATAGAGTCGCTTCCAAATAAAAACCTTCCATGATGGACTTGTCATTTTTGTTGCGACTGCTTCTCTGACTTTCCCCAGTGATCTCTTAAGAATACGGGGATTCTTGTTCTGCTTTTGACTTCTTGATATGTACATTGAGTAACCTTTTTTGACCCATAAATCGAGCGCGCTAGGTTCAAGATTTTATAATTTTGAGAAATCCTGCCGGGGCAGTCGATTCCTTGAATCATTTGGTGAATTCCATATGAGACAGTGGAACGGATAGGTGACTGAGTCTAAATGTGAAATCCCCGAGCTCATGACGTAGCTTCGTAGATCAGTTGGTAGAGCGCTCGCTACGTTTGGGCATACTGTTGCGGTTATCGGTTCGAATCCAACTGAAGCCCAGATTTTTCACAGTGAGGCCTCTTCTAATTTATCAAATTTGCCAAATTACTTACTGGTAATATGGTGCTTTTTTTACCAGAAGTGACTTTGAGTGGATCGTTGTATTTAGAAGAACACTTAAAAGAAAGATCTATATGGTTGAAGTCTTCAGAACGAAGACCAGCAGGCGCAATTTGAAGACAATATAAGCGGTGCAGGGGAACATAAAAGTGAATAAACGTCTTGTTAATTGTATTACGTATGGAGTGATTTTAAATATCCGACTTTGAAGAGAGTTCGCTCTAGTGAACTGATTACCTTGTAATGAGGGAAAATTCAGTGCAAGTACATTTAATTTTGGAGCTACATGACGGGTTATAAATCCGTATGTTTAGAGGAGTTACAATTAAGAACGTTTCTTATGGACTGTTCTGACAAGATTAAAAGTTGCTTGTTTTTTTGAAGCATTCAGTTTTTATCTTAAAGACTTCTGCTTATACTGATTGCCTCTGTCATCCTTTGGATTTATACAATCCAAGACAGCATCATTGGGGCTTATTCTCCTTCTAGATACAGACGAAGATCCTCAACCTACAAAGAATTCCGGTGTTCTCATGGTCTACACAATTTACTAAGCTAGAACAACAAACAACTACACTTCAACCATTGCTGCCGTTATCAGTGAACCGCCGTAAATTTGACCAAGAAAATGTGTCCACTAGCAGTTTTTCAAGTTCTTTTCCGTGCATGTGACCATGCCAACATCGCTTGCGACCTCATTCATTGTCCTCAATAATATTTCACTTCCGCTTATTCTTCAGCTCAGCTCCAGTTGTTGTTTTTATGTGCGAATGAGGAAAGTAGACGACTGACGATTATAGTAGACGTTCTGTAGTTGTTTAATCTCGCATCCTACGGGGAACAACACACAAGTGAAGTTTCTGGCTCCCTTGAGCCCTTTCCAAAATAACATCAAACCGCTCTTGTTGTACATAGTAAACAAATAGTAACTTTTGATGCTGGTGACCTCTACCTTATAGCTTGTTGATCATGCTTCGCGACCGGAAAAGTAAGCGTCTTCTGTGAGTCACGTTGTATCACCGAATGGTGTTTTGTGAACAGTGACTCCATCTGTTCGTACATGGTTGGGTAATAGCTAGATGTTATGCAGTCCTTGCACTTAGTTCCACTACAACGTGCCTTCGTAGAAGAAATTCGATTTGGTCAACTAGAACGTTGGTTACTTTCTTTGGAGTGTAGTGATCTGGATAGTTCTGTTTACACTAACTGGTTTTGTGCAATACTGAAAATGGACAGCAAATGACTTCCAGTGCTATTCAGCCGATTAGCCCGTGCTGTTCTCTATGAACGGAAATTGTAGGCTTGTTGTTTATTTTGGAAACTGTTTATGGTTGCTTAATTCGAGCAACAACTTTGATCAATATTTATTATGAATGCATTTGGAATGACCTTTTCATTTAAAAGTGACTCCAGTCAAAGGATACCGGTAATGCTAATCAGTATTGTTCTGTTTACTTGACCGCGCGTCTTTTGTACGAACATGGACCAACGTGCTCAAGGCGTATTTACTGACCATACTGCGATGGAGAATATTCTGGAAAGCAAATTCTATTATTATCAGTATGAAGGTAAAAGACAGAAAGGGTAATAATAACGTACACTCTGATTTAGTAACCACGTATATGTAGATATAACATCACCTGAGGCACGCTGCTGTAAGTCATAGCGTTCCCATCAACATTCACGAAGATCTCAATCTAGTAGTCGGCACCCATTGATCATGTTGCCCAAATTCCTTGGTTCTACTCAATTGTTGATGGTCTCGTTGAACAATACCTAGTGCTATAAACGCTCTATCTACTTACCGCGTACATGATTGAACCACCACAGGCCGAATGGTTATTATTTGATCAGTTGATCGTCTAAGTTTTTTTTTCAAACGCTTCTTGGCGATCACTCTGGCCTCTCACAAAGTCATTCTGCATGGTGCGGCCTAAATGAAATACTGGTCTGCCTTCGTGTCCTCTCGTTTGGTGCTACATTGAACTCACTCACCCGTTTAGATCCCCTGAATGTCCTGGACAGACGGACGGTCATTACTAGTTGTTTCTAGTTTGTTTTCAACGTAAAGGCAGGTAGTTAGTCGAACAGACATGACTTATTAATCTGCTAACACCAAAACAGATACTTGTCGCCAGCTCCGAATCACAAGAAATCATTCTATATGTGTTCTATTAACGAAATGATTTGAACCTCTAAGTCGTACTGTCCCAGATTTTCCATTGGCATATCTGATTTAATCTTTTGTGATCTAATACATCCCAGCCCCTCCGATCCGTACCGGTCCACTCACTCAGCAATCGACTGAACCACCGTCCGTAGTTCCCCCTGTTCCGTCACGGCCGATTGTCGCTGAAGATGTGCAAGCCATCAAAGAGGTTTTCCCTTCTATCGCTGATGATACAATCCAAACTTTGCTGGAGTCACATGACGGCAACCGAGACGAAGTTACAAGTGAACTGCTGCGGATGACCACTGAGACATAAGTTGCGCTGTGGCAACATTTCTTGTGATACTTCTTGGCCTCTATTTTCACTCGCTCTATTCCATTTGCTTCAAACTCTATTCATTCGGACTGATGCGGTTTTTCATTTCACTTCAAATGACTATTAACTATGCTTTATTTGCGTGCATTCCTTGCTGGCGTTCAGTGATCGCGTTTATAATGATCACGGGTGTTCTGTGTTTCCTACTAGCCAGCTGAGTTTGGCGATATTTTTTTCGAAGACCAGATGATTGGGCATGACCACCTCTTCCGCAATCGTTTGTGAATCGCGGCCGTTCGTCTCATAAGGGAACATAGTTTAACGAAAAGGTGTCCAACAAAGCACAATCTTTATTGTCCAGCACGCTAGTTACCATGCCACACGCAAGTTCGCGTTATTGAATCACAATTCCAGTCAACAACACACCGGTTTTCGCCCATGCGTCATGCGCATTTCTGCCTGGTTTATGTGTGTGATCAGCACTTTCTATCGGAGGTTTTCTCGCCTACCATTCTTCGTCCGTTGGTCCGATTTCGTTGAGCAATGGCTCGTCCGATCGCTCGTGTTGTCCGCCATCTATCCACCGTGGGCTTTGACCATATTCCACGACTATATCGGTACACTCCTCTGAGGGTTAGAATATTCGCACCTCCGATTTGGTCGTGCATCCTGTTTTGCCTGCTATGTCTCGCCCGTTGGTCCGATCTGGTCGAGCATTGTCTCAACCGGTCGTCCATGCTGTCCCCGATCCGCTTGCTGTGGGTTTTTGGACATATCCCCCCGCGTTGAGGCATTCCGTCGAGTGTTTGAATACTCGCACCTCTTACCTGATAATCCACTACAATATAACCTGTCCTATTTTCTATTCATCAAAATTTCTATCACTATGCCCAGCAAGGTTGATCATTCATAACTGTTTACTACGTCTTGATTACAAGGTCTGAAATAATGCAGCTGCTAACATGGCAACTCATTTTATTTGACCTTTTGATTCGGAAAATGTATTACAAACTGTCTGTTAATTCGTTCACAACGGCCATGGGCCTGACCAAAAGACAGGGTGGCTCGGACCGCTGCTTATCTCACCAGTGGTGTGATGTAACCTAGAAAAAGGAAAATGCACCAAAAAATCTGAGAATGGGCAAAATAAAGATAAATAGAAGAAACAGAAATGGTATAAATGCAGGTAAGCCATTGACCGCGGCAAGTTGTGGTGTCAGGTAGTGTTTTCAACCAGCGATTTGAATGATCACATGGATCACAACCGGACAGGTGGTATCTACCCACTGTACTCAACGAAATAACCGTAGCCTTTAGTGACCACCTCGTTGATTGATCACCACACGATTTTACCCAACCCTTCCTGGTCTCAGTAATTAACGCCCGGCGTGGCAAACGCACTGGTAGCGTGCGGATTGCGTGACCCAACCAATTGATCGTGTTTCTCGAGCGTTCCAGAATACGCGCTAGGGAACCGTACAATACACTTGCTTTTGTCTAGTTGGAGGGGAAAGTGATTAGCCATGTCAGGTCTGTTTGTATATTCGTCACGGACGGGCCAGGTTTCCATACTACAAAGCAAAGCAGAATACAAACAATCATTACCCTCATTTTCAAGGTCAGTTGGACGTTATTTCGACACCATATATGACACAGGTTGGCAAAAACAGTTTCCGCGTTTGTTATACCTGCTGATGTCATCAATATTACAAACTGAAGAGTTGATGCCATCTGTATAAAGCTATTCACAACCTCAGGCTAATCGCCTACAGTGAAAAATACCCCAATTACGAACAAAGCTGTGAAGGTTCGATGCACATTCCAAACAACCCAGCCCCGTTATTCACCCTGTTCAGCACAGTTTGCATGTTTTGAGCAGAGAGGCTAAGCAAGATAGTGTTGTCCACGTGCCCTTTGTCGTACAACTTAATGCCAAACAGAAATTTTACATCACTTGACTGAATTTCTCGAGTGCACCATTCAGAATGTCGTCCATGGAAAGAGTGCGCGGGAATGAGGAGATCGGACGTCTCTGATTAGTTTTGAGTTGTGTCCGTGGTTACTATGTTTTGAGCTGCCATCCATCTGTGGAATGAGACTGGTAAATAAGTGCAAATGTGATTTCGACTTCAACATTCCTGAGGGGAAGGCCACCCGAGATGGTTGAAACGTGGAGTATTACAACTTGCTCATAACGTTGTGTTATTGTTAACCCATTTATCAATACAAATATGTATATTACGGAAAAGATGATACTACAATTTCATTAAGAAGAGTCAGCAACTATGTTGCATTACCTTGTCAGAGATTGTTTTGCACCCGCGGTGTGGTTGGTGGCGTAATCTTCTACCGGCTTGACGATATCCATTAGCGTGACGGTCGAAGCTTTGACAGCCCCTGGCCACGTTATCGCCTGGCTACCTCACGGTTTTTTGCAACCATCATTAGCCACACTGAACAATGCGCGGTACAGCGGACCATCTGTCGGCATACAGAGTACGTGACCCAACCTCGGTTGTCGGCCGTGAAATTGCACATTTTCCAAATACACGCTGATGGGTTGTCGCGTTGCTCACACATTTGATGCCGGCTAACTGACAGAAACAACCACGGTCGAATACCGAGGTTCTAGATTCATCTTCTGCATGAGTGTACCATTTCTCAGATCCGTAGAACGCAAATGAATGTACGCACGCATCATAAACCCTGTCCTTCGTCGGACAATAGTCACCACGACGTCTCACGTAACGGTGATCAGTGAGTGTACTACGTGCTGATGAGGTGGCTTTGCTCAGGTAAATGAAGCAGTCGTCAGTGTTAAGCGGCCCACCTGCTATAACTATGACAGGTCAGCGTCAACCTAATTTTATACTGAAGGTTCGAAGCACATATCAATCAAAATCAGTTAACCGATTCAACGTAGTCTTTATGTTTTCTGTTGTTGAACTACTGTTGATCATGTTATCTGCGTATTCAGTGTCAATCGGCTTACTACCTGGAATAGGCTTCCCTACGAGATCCTCGAAACCTTTGAGTGCTCCTTCCGTCCATCTTCCGCCCGTCTCATTGTTGGAAAGAAAGGAGGAAATCGTAATCCTCTGTTAAACGCCATTTGCAGTGGAGAACACTCAATTAATATGCATTCAGAGCAGGTGTGCGACTTCAGTACTGACGCACTTAACCGGGACTCTTCTGAGATGTCATACAATCAAGTCGAAAACAGTCTTCAAACCCAACGATACGAAGTCCATTAACTGAGCAAAAGAGCGTCGATGCTAAGGTATCTGTCACAAGATATGGTCGGCAAGCCCGTGACCCCGTCGAAAAGCTGCCGTCCTTTTCTTGTCTAGTGCCCTCTGTGTTTCAGAAGTCGCGACACTGTGAGACCCATGAACAACTTGGGTGCGATAGAGATGTCCTGACACCTGTTTCGAAAACGGAGATGACTGTAAATGAACCCCACTTATGAGGATTCTGTTCGTTCTCTCATATGAGACGGATTAGTGTGGTCATTTCGGACAGCAACGCCATTATCATCATCACTAGAGATACATATCTTTGTCACAGCTGGGAATAGAACTCCGGTCATGCTTTCATGAGGCAACCTTGTTGGTCACTGCGCCACTGACCTCACATTAGGCACGATTGAATTGTCATATGCCATCACTTAGCCATGTTCACCTGTACGCAATCCTCGATTTTTGTGAACCAAAATTCTGCACTACTCATCAGTGGGCGAAATATCGCCCATTAATTTTAATGGTTTCTATGGTTTCAACTCAGAGAGAAGTCCTAGTCATGGAGTCATCGACTAAAAGTAGCAGGATAATCATTGGGTCTTCTCTCGAGTCGAACAGATAATCTGAGCATTACTCGCAAGCGAGAGTAGCTGGATGTTTATGCAAGCTTGATCATAGTTACAATTCCGACCGTAACAGGGATATGCATTGCTGACGAGCTCTAACAAAATTGAAGCTCAATTATAGTGCTTTTCGAAAGGGGCGGACTGAAAGTCTTTCGGAATGCGATCGCTATGGGCAATCGAGTGAACATCAACTTATGTGAACTAGAATTCCCCGCTACTCATCTATATTCATTAGAAGTGATGAACATCAGATACATTTGTCAACAACCCAACCTGCTTGCAAAGCGAGCATATAACCATGCTAATTGATTCAAGTATTTCTCTGAATCTCATTTCCCAATGAGACAGTTCCGAAGAATGTTATGAACAACCGATACGAAGGTACCCTTCTGATTTGGAAACCACCACGAGCACTAGCTGCCTATGTTAATATCGTTTCTTCAAAATTCGTCGTAAGGTAAAACGTTAAGAACGTATTTAAAAGACATCCATGACATAAGTTGCATTAGTGTGAGCCTCGGATCAAATGTACATCGTCATTTGAAAATCAAATGCTGTTGTGAAGTTTGATCACTAAAAAATCTGTTGGACCACTGTGGAGTATACCGAATTGAGTTATCATATCAATTACATACGACCGGTGTTTTTGCACATTTCGATGACAGATTTATATTTATATTGTTGATTAGTCCAGGGTCGTGCTGGTCTTTGGTTAGTCTACCAAAGTTAGAAGTGGTAACGATTCTGAATACTGACCATAAAGTTACCGATTCTATCTCTGGCTATTTCGACTCTCCTGTGTACTTTTGAGCGGCTTGGCAATATTCATGCGATCTTAGATATGCTGCATAACGATACCGAACGTCTGGTGACGTACGGGCTCAAATCTCAGCATCTTTTTTTGAACTCATCCAAATTCCGTCTGTTGACATATTCTGACGATCAACAAATTGATTGTCTAGATTCCATGACCCTGACCTGTATTCTCACAGGAAACGTGTTCAATGGCATCAGATGATATGGTGCGGCCATGTCGTAGTCTTGGGTCAGTTTTTAGTTCGCTCTCCCGTACCGTAAACTTTAGCGATCAGTTATGTTGCTACATTCCGATGATTAATTCTATATTTGAACGTTTTGGATGCAATATTGTCACTTAGGCTTGTGATTATGAATATTCCTTGCTCGGCCTAGAGGATAAATTTGGTCATGTCCGCCGTGGTGTGATCCGTTACTCGTTTATAAAGTACACTGTCAAATGAGGGACGTCTGTTAGGACCCCAAAACCGTCATATCTGCTTCGAATATGACAGGCATATGTTCTTTTTATGTTTTCTCCATGTTCATCCGGCCGTAGTGAGCGGATCAATTCGTAGCCGTGTTAAGTTCCATGCTACTTGGCCACTGGTCCTATGTAAAATCATCAGTGTGGTCTCGATACGGCGCTTCTCTCAGATTGACGGTAACGGCGTGTCCACTAACCTGCGTGTCTCAGCTTTGTGCTAAATCTATAGCCATATTTTAATATTGCCGCCTTGTTTCCGCTATCGGATAACTGTCGCCTGACGTTGTGCGAGCACGTTCAAATTGTTGTGAAAGGCTTGTCGTGGCCGGTCGTCCCGTTGGCAGGACTATACAAGTGGTCACGTGGTTTGTCAGATTGTGAGTGCATCGCAATCCTCTCTGGATGAGGTGCAGAGGGTTGTGAGTTTAAATACTGTGTATGAAACCGGATTGGATTTGATTAAACGTTGGATTTGGACTCACTGGCGTCAGCTGACGGAGTAAACTGACTGTATTCGGTAGTACATACATGGGATACCTGTCAAGATGCAACTTACTTGCATACCTACACACCTCTTGGTCACAAAAGTGCCAACGTGGTAAGTCGTTGCAGTATTCTTCATGACACGTAGAAATCTTAATATGTTACGTACGGATGCCATACCGGGTCTAAGATAATCGGAACATTAGGGCCTTTATACTTATCAAAGTAGTCTGGCATGTAGTGTTTAGCTGGCAAGCCACTGCAGGTTGTCTCTGAAGATAATTTAACTGACTAGGCACCTGTATGTCAACCAACACAAGCTTCTGACTTAATTCAGATAGCCGACATTCGAGCTCACTGATGTCATTACGGAACGTGAGGTGTACGTGCTGTTGGTTCGACACCCCGTTCCAGTGCGTTGCCGTTGTTTTCGATCACACTGGTTCCCTTAAGTCTGCAAACCAGTATGGAACACCCATCACTAGGATAACTTAAGGCGAAACTGTGAACATGTTGGACGGGTGTCGCTTACACTGTAGCCTCACCCAATTCGTCCAGATAATCTTCGTGCACCGCGTAGACTTTGTCGCATTGCTTACCTTATCAGTCGACTTCAGTTTCCTTGTCAGTGTAACTTAATTCGGATGTATAACATGCAGCTTCGCTTATGAAAAGCATAGCACGAATCGAACACACGGAAACTAAAAAGCAGTCCTCAACACCAGAGATAATGGGAGGTGGAGACTATCTTTACAAAAGTATATATGTGCAGTTTCGTCACTGTCACTACACTGCTGCAATGATATGAAATCAAGTTAGTCGTGCAAAATAGTGTTTGCGTTCTTGATTCTATAGTTTCTTACCTTTTAATGGATGTCTGACAATAAACAACTTCCAAGGGCAAACGTCTTATGCGGTCACAACGTGCTAATTGCCTTCGGAGTACATGCAATTTCGATAGTTGATCGATGTCCAGCACAAAGCGCAAGGATGGTTAGATAGGAGGCAAGAGGCTTTACACACGTTTTCTTGGAAACGATATTTCAAGCGTTATCAGTTTTCAACTCGCATACAAACAATCCATCAGCTACTGAACGGTACTTGTCCAAGATGCTTGCCCAGGTTTTTACCTTCACTAAGAAGTGTCAATAAAAAAAGGATATCACTATGAAATGCGAACTTGTCTATGAAGAAGCGGAAAGTATAGTGAAATAACTATTATGAATATGCCCGGTTCGGTCATCAGAAGAAATACGTAGTAAACAAGCTTCTTTGAAAAGCATTTTTCACAACCGAGTATCGTGGACAGAAAAACCGTGACTTGTTTTAAAGCATGAAGCCAGCTCACTTAATGGTTGGTGATCAAACAAGTAAAAGTCTGTTATGGACTTTACCCATTCTCTCGTCTTCGTCGGAATAGAGTTGTCAGCGTCTGAAAAACAGCTAGAATTGTGGTCCATCTACCAGATCTGAACCTTACTCACACTTAGGACTGTTTATGATTTGACGGATTGCCATCCAATTTGACGAACCTAAAGGGTGCTCCGATAGGGAAAGAAATACACAAATTTCAGTTATTGCCCCACTTTTCTTTGTGCGGTGATGTCCCGTGTGACAATTTAGATAAACCGATCACCCTAACCACGCCATTAGGGAGACTTTTGACGCGAAGCAGGAACGCGCACTATTGGAACGCTTTGACAGGTGGTCGACCAAAATCGAGTCACCTTCGGATATAGGCTGACTTGCTGGCGCACATGCTTCAGCGGTAGTCAAAAACTGACGTGTGAACTTAATGAGTGGTAATCATTCATGGCTTGATATGCAGCCAGTTATATTCCATCATGGCACCCACTATCAGCTGATCGACCGAGACATACCGCTCGTGTGAATGGATGAGTTGCAGTCAGTACGTAACTCCAATTATTGAGCAACTGATAGTTCATCGGTACCAACTAGTTCGCTCATAAACAGATCTGGTTGCACATTACTTGCTACATCACCAGTGTAGCTTATTTCGAAGTAGCGCAAACATCGTCAGTGGTTAGAGGACAAACGACCGCACTTCTTAAATCACCTGCAAGCTGTTGCTGTGAACACCACCGTTTGTAGGATCAGTTGACTGTGATTTGAATGTATTCAGCTCTTGCATACTTCCACAACGTTAATGATATTGTGATAAGAACCTCAGTAGTATTCAAGACAGCTGCTGACAACAATCGTTAAGACACTGAGCGGGCGACAGTATTGGCTCGAAGCCAAATTGGATCTGCTCAATGCGAAATCACTGACATGGTAGTAAAAACGGTTAACTCATGAAGGCATAGTAGGAGCGAGCATACTGCTTCTGTGCAAATGGGACCGGATGAGAGGTTTGTGAGCTTGCGGAGGCTGCAATCAGTTGTGTGTGATGTTCAACCCATACAACGTCGAAATTTTCTACTACTTAGCGGAAGTAGTCTTCACATTTGTTGAGCGGAATGATGCGTTTAAGATGTCGAAATGAATATGTGTGCAACAGAATAGACGCCACAAATTTATTCGTCCTTCTTTTGACTGGCAGATAATAAGCTGTCATCTATGTATCTCTACAAATATATATGTTGTACGTCGCGATTCATAGTTCGGTGTTTGTTTAGGGTATAGGTGTATTTTAAGGCTACGGCCTGTAAGGGAGATGCGTTAAAATTTACTTATCCTATTTTTCATCTCCGTTACCTCATGGTTACTAAATTTTAATTCTATCCATCTTTTTTGTCAGGTTGGTAACTGAAATTGCATCATGAATATTTCGTGAGGTGTTCACGAAAATTGGTACAAACATAAGAAATGTGACAGATACCGACAGACGTCTGTGGGCTAAGTGTAACGAGTGTTTTTATCCTGGTCTTTAAATCTGTTAATTATCTGGATAGTAGAAGTGAGAGAAAATACGAACAGTGACAGCATGAACTAGTCATGAAGGTCGATTTACACGATTTTGTGAAGACGCTCCTTTAAGATGATACGTATGATTTGTTCTTCGATCCCATGAATTCACAAATCAATCGAGAAACACCGACGCAGAATGAAAGTGACCGACCAGTCAAAATAGCGTAGTCAATCTATCACGTACGCACAAAATGATTCATCTCATAGACTCTCGCCATTTGCGTCCATGTTCAAGAAGGACAAACGGTGTCTGAGATTTTGGTGCACTTTAAACTACGTTCATTGAAAGTGATGGCTAAACTCACACTGGTAAGTAGCCTGGGATGTTAAATGACATCAATAGAATAAGAGTCACTGTCACTGGACCTAATCAGAAGTGCATGTCCATACCAAGGCCTTGAATTTGAAAGTAAGTCCATATTCTTGTGGGGTAATCAAATTAGCAATTGTGCTACTTGTGGAGCCGACCCTTGTTTGCATTTGAATATTGATCACATACACCACTTGATTATTACTCTCTTTAGGGCACATCAACTTTTTGGATAAACAGCTGATATCAGCCGTCCCATTCTTCTTCAGCACGGCATTTTTCGGACTTGTTTTGAGGAGTTCGTTCCAATTCTTCCCCCCGTCGCAATATTTATATACACACGTTACTGCAAGTCATTCATCTATTCATCACGGCCATGACCCTGATTGGAAATTTTACGAAAGGGATAAAGTTAACAAAACAAAATTGGAGAATTTCTTCAGACGAACAAATTTTAACTTTTTGGGAGACCTCCATTCCACACGTCACCGGGGCTTGCCACACGATTATTAAACACAACACGCTGGCGACAGACACTCGATATCAATGCGGTCTCTCGCCCAGTGGATGAGTCGCCTGTTACGCAAGACTGGTCGTCCGATCCATACGTCTTTGGACTTCAATTGAATAAAAGCTGAAAATTGAAGGTTCATCACTTATTCGATTCGGTCACATGTCTAGCTGTGTACACGGTATCACATTCATCATGCATTACTGGGCTGCTTTCAAACCCATGTGATTGGTGATGTTCTCCGTGGGCAGGCAACTGTTGTAGTGTACTGTAAACCGAAGCGTTTTGACTAGAGTCATGATAATTCCATCTTGACAGCTTTTAGAATGGACGCAGTAAACTGACAGAATCATGCGAAGTATTAATGTTATATATATGTATATGAGGAAAAAGATAAGTTGTTCGTAACGTATGCTGCGTATATCTAAGTCGTCATAAAAAGGACGTACAGTACTGCATGACGCTTCATTCTGAATACTCGATAAAGCAGTTCATCCATCCAGTCCTTTAATACACACATTGCGAACGAATATAACACAATCCTGTAGGCGTGCATAAAGAAGGTCAGCGATTCAAATGAAGAGGACTGTTATACATTGTTGATCTATTGCAAATCATTCATGTCAAGCAGAGGTTAGTAGTAAGTGAGCACATGAAATAACATTCTTGGGGTACGCTATCCTGATGTATGCTTTCACTATGTCTGCAATGTGCTCCATGCGTTTCATTCGCCGGTCTCATCGCTGAGCTGCTTCTCAGGACTTCCAATGATTATGGTAGCTTATTTATTTCACAGTTCCTCTTTGATATGTCTTTTACCGTTGTTCCGTATTTTTTTCAACCCGGTTGACAGCAGTTGAGTAAGGTGCCATTCTGAGCAGTTCTGCTCTTTCTGCAGTCATTCTACTGTAGTTCTTCGACAAAGTGAGCTTCCATACAAAATGACAAATGGTGTGTCATCATACACTACCAGTCTGCTCAGAATTAGTTGCATCCATTTTTTGACAGAATTCTGCAGTGGGTGATCCTCTTTTGCCAATGTAGACATTAACACGTTTATTAGTCATTGCACAAATGGTATGCAAATTCTTTGATTTATTGCTAGTGGCGGCAGTTCGTGTTCTTGTGACCATTGGTTCTATTCTAGTATTACGTGAGCACTAAGGATTAAAATCTGTCACTGTTGTAACCTGTTTAGGCCGGGTTCACGTGTACTTCCGCCTGGCTTGTGATTGGCTAGTCTACTGCCTAGTCAGTCTTGCACACCTTTAAGTTGAACATCACCCACAATTGATCGCAACTGGTGTATTCCCACAGTTTTTCCAGTCAGCCCCTTTCGAACAGCAGAAACACCAGACTTGAGTTTCGCACTCATTAAAGCTTATCATTAGTGCATATCCTTGCGACTGCCGGGACTAGAACTGCGGCAACGCTTTCACGAGGCAACCGTGTTGACCAATACGCCATTGATTTCACATTAGGCACGACCGAATTATCATGTGAACGCTCAACCACTTTCGCTTGTGAGTGATGATCAGGTTGCCCGATCGCCTCGAGAGGAGACACAGTTACTGTCTGTTAACTCCAGTCGATAATCCTGTGATTGGTACTTCCTAGACAGGTTGAAATTCCGATCACATTAAACCTGCTAGATAGTATTTTTAGATTACTGGTGAGTAGTCGAGGATTTGATTGACTTCAAAGTGAACATCAGGTGCGATCAATTGTGGGTGGTCTTATTCCTTCAGGCTTACACCGGATACATGGTGTGTGAGTAGAACCGCAAGTGGTGCGGCGCAAGCCACCTGGGGTGATGGTTTGAGGCGCAGGCGTCCTTTGGCTTCGGTCACTGTGACAGGCTAATCCGTTTCGGATGTTGTCAACAATGTCTAGACCATCATCAGCCAGTCGCACTCCACGAGTCGCTTGGCAACATCGCTGCATTCACGTTGACTCTCTGTAGCTATTCTGATGACATTCATGTGCATGTTTTACGTTGCGTGCTTGGGGCACCAATACGACCACTACGCATTGACTGCGTTTTGAACTGAATATACTGCAGTTACGTCAACACATTTTATGAAGTCCGTCACCCTGGCATCCCTGAATTTTTCAACATATTTTAAATGTGGAAATAAAAAATAAAGTGAACATGCTTATCTTTTTTATTTCCTTCAATTTTCTGGTGGGTTCATCATTAGTGTTATTGTTTTCAATTAGTTTGACATAGTCAGTTGTCCATTGAAATGATTACCTAGTGTATTTAATTAAATCTCCATGCAGTACATTTCTCGTCTCTTGGGTGTTTCTGTTCAGCTTGGTGGCTTGCCAACTTATTTTCGCTGAACGTTTTAGCCGGACTTCAACTACCAACAGTGGGGGCTGTATATAGAAGGAACGTACCCTGGAATCGCACATACGAAACTACTGGATGACCGTCCTGTGAGTTAACTATCTGTGCTCGTATCTTTATATCGCGTTAGTAGTGTACATGTGATTCCTGAGAAAATAGCAGAATAAAACCTACACACATTGTAATGAGATTAGGCCGGAGCGGTTCCTTGTCTGCAGACGTTTCAGCCAATCAACATTCGCCCACAAGTTGTTACAGACGGAATTGTCCTCAAACTGACGCCAACCAATCACAGAGGACGATCAGCTACTGTCGAATGTGGATCTGTTTCAAACAGCCGAGTTGCTAGAAGCAAGGTCCTGGAAAATCACAGCAGCAAACTGGCTAACCAATACGAGAGAACGCCCGTCGCTTAGTAGCAGTCTTTCTATAAAAATGCACCGTCTCTTCAATAAATTGAGATTGATTAGTGCCGTTCAGATTCTTATTATGATTTCCTCTCGCCACGCACAACAACGTGATCCGAGGTCAGACGGTTGCTTGAAAATGCACGATGGTCTTCAACAGAGCACAGATAACTTTAACTAACTTCTGTGTGATTGAGTTATCTACAACTTCGATGAAAGGGGCTGTTCTCTGTGTGACATTTTGCTTCTTCTTGTGTTGAATTGCCATGCTTGAAGTTTAGAGACCGTGAGGTGCGATAATTACAGCAGTTTTTCGCAAGTGTCAGTGTGTTGTACCCGGCATCAAACAAACCATTCAGTTGCATCTCCTTTGTTGTTTGATAATCATCAAACACCATAGGTGATGTTAAACATCGGTTCGTGCTCTGCTGAATATTTCGGAATAGGTTTTGCAGTATCAAATCGCAAATTGCGTCTGCAGAACTGCTTCGGTTACCTGGATTTTAGACTGGGTAACGAAGTTGTGGAAGTTGTTGACCGGTTTGTTTATCTGGAAGGTTGCACCAGCAGTGGCGGAGTTACAAGGAATGAAGTACAGTCTTGTGCCTCTAAGGTTGGGGCAACAGTTACCAGCTTAGTACGTCTCTGGCGCCGTAAATACATCTCTCTTAAGCTTAAGGATCGCGTATGTGGGGTTGCTGTACGAGACGTTAGTTTCCAGCTCCAAAGCTTTGCCGCTCAGAGAAGGATGTGTGACTGGTACTGAAGTATTTGGTCATCGATGGGTGAGTTCGATCGATCGCATCGGATGACACCAACAAGCAATCTGTCAAAGAGGTTAGGAAACGGGTATTTGATAGTGATTGTCAAACGAGTTCTTTTGTTCACTGCTTACATTTACACAGACTTAGGTGGTTAGGTCATGCACTAAGGATGCCAGTTAGTCGTCTGCCACACCGAGCACTCTTTACCGACGCTGCGGCCGACTGGTGTAAGGTACGAAGCAGGCGGATGATGACCTGGCATAGAGAAATGAAATCGTTCACAAAGAGGTTGGGCACTGTAGATCGGGTTTGTCTCCCGGGCTGGGGCCCTCGCGACTCACAGAGTCGGTGGCTTCAGACGTTTCATGAGACGTCGGTTAATCAAGCTCAGTGGCGTGAATGTTGTCGTTGTTGTTTGTCGTTTGGCCAAGTTGTCTGTGAACTGAGTGCGCTTAATGACGCGGGACAGTGAAAGCCGTAAGGAAGCTGTCTTGCTGATTTCAATCTACCTTCTCTTGTGGCTCGGTTGTTTGTTTGCAAGATGTAGACACCCTGTTGTTGAAAGTTTGAGTATGAGCCTATTTTTATGGTAGATAGTTCCCTTCCTTCCGCTTTGTTTTCTTCTCTTGTCGTAGTTTCCTTTGGAGTTTTTTCCTTTCAGGATTTTACGATACTTACTGGCCACTGGAAATCTAATGCATTGTTGGCTTCGATGATGATTATGATTCAGGACGCCTGCAAATATTCTGGTGATATCAACATAGGTTGTTTCAGAGTTTCGATGACAGCACTTTTTTATCATCTGAACAGCTATTCTTTGAGGCATATATCCATATTATAAACGCCCAACTTTCTTCTGGTTTGCGCCATCGAAATTCATCCCGTGTTTAATCAAGCAGCACACAAACGCCCATTGACTGGGATCTCGTCGTGCAAATACTGTTCCGCTTTGGGATTCACTGCGATTCCTCCCTCAGCTTGACCGCCAGATTCGCATCTGCGCTCCTCAGTGACCTTGAGACAAATTCGCTTAAATTCACGGTTATCCAAACAACCTAAAGTGTTGGATTACCGTCTTCAACGTACAGTACGCAGTTTGCTTCAGACCTTAGAAAAAACTCATCAAACTAGCTTATCGACCAACTTGTCGGAGAGTGCAGACGTTGAAAGTGCTAACATTTACCAGTTGTCTTGGACTCCGAAAACAATTATCTCCCAAAGGCATAGAAAAGGCAGAAAAATCGGGAGCCAATGTAAAACCAGAAATTAACAATGAGTGAATAACGTCACTGCTGGAGGAACAACAATTATCTGGTCGTTTAACGTGAGGAAGTTGGTTGACCTAAGTGACTCCACATCGAGTCTCTGACTCGAACGTCTGATCTACAAAACCACAGGAGATAGGATTTTCTACGAGGATCCAGTGATTCACATGTCAACGAAAAGCTTGCCAGCCAGAGAGTGTAGTAAACAGGACACTGACGTCCGGTTATGAGCGCTGCTGCACACATTGGATGTGGATGAAGTTGTGTCATACTTTTGAAGGATAACGAAATTTTTTCGACTGTATTAGTGTAGCGAAAAGGCGTTCAATAAAGCACAATCTTTATTATCCAACTCGCTAGTTCCCACGCCACACGTGCGCTCGCGATTTTGATTCGCAATTCCAGTCTACAACACCCTCAGGTTTCCACTCACACGTCGTGTGCATTTCTACCCGGTTTAGGTGTGTGATTTACGCCTTCTATCCGGGGGTTTTCCGTCCGCTAGTCCTCGTCCGTTGATCCGGTTTCTTCGAGCGATGGCTTGTCCGATCGCTCGTATTGTCCTCCGTCCATCCACTGTGGGATTTGACCGTACTTCACAACCGTGCCGAGATATTCCTGAGAGTGTTGGAATAATCAAGCCTTCAATTTGGTCATCCATTCTATTTCGGCTGTCACGCCTCGCCCGTCGGTCCGATCCGGTCGAGCGATGACTCATCCGGTCGCCCACGCTGTCCTCCATACACTCGCTGTGGGTTTTTGAGCGCACCTCCCCCTGTGTTGAGGTATGCCACCGAGAGTTGGAATGCACGCACCGCCTGCCTGACAGTCCACCACATTAGGTAATACACTGGCGATCGGAGTCAGCCGATGGGTGGTCGATGTGCTTTGTTTTGATGACACACTTATCAACTCTCTTCCTCGCTATTCGGAAGACAGCAGTGATACAACTATTGAAATCGTTCTGATCTATGTTCCTGGTTTAATGTATCATTGTCTAAGCACTATTACGCGGTTAGTACTACGAAAAACAACCCTAACCAGAACAAATGCTTTCTATCTGCTTGCTTGTTTGATATGGTTTTATCCAATAGGACTTGGTAAGAAGTTCTAAGTGACAGCCTTCTGGATTGACGCAATGCAGTTACTTCATCATCATCTCCGGTTAGCAAGTATGATCACTGATTGGTCATTGAATTGACTGTGAGCAGTATGGCATACTTGCCAATTGCGAGGCGATTCATGTGTGAAAAATCTGTGATTCGATTAGATTCGGACTAGCGAAAAGTACCGCACATTTTTTGAGCGGCATGTGTTGTACCAGTCGATCTAAGAAACCACAACGGGAACCTGGGAATCTCACAGCTGGACTCTGTTACCCCACTGTCCACTTAATCGTCGTAAATGACGGTGCTGTTGGATGTCAGTGCTATTCCTGATGCAAATCAGCATGACAATTCACCCTGCTGCAGGATTTGATGAAATTCGAATTCATATTTTGGTGGTTAGGCAGTAGAGTATTAGTTTGAAACTTTCAGCCCCTCAAGTGGCTTTTTTCCTCAGCCTGTAGGGCACATTCCGCGTAAGGGTATACGGTTCTTATCGTTGATCCGAATTTGGCTGAGGTCTGGATCTTTCCTAAGTGAGTCGCTTTATACTAAAGTCATCGAACTCAACAACGTCTTGAAATCTGTTGGTATATACTTGCAAACAGGACTGAAGGTTGGTCGGAGGAATATAATTTACTGAAATGAAAATTAAGTGTTTGTGGCTAGTGTGGTTCTAGAGGCACAACGGACTCAAACACCGCTGTAAAACCAGGTTACCTGAACTAACCACTTGAAACTCCCGTGCTTCTATCATACTGAGAGCGAACTTTGTAGCTAGGGATGAAGTCCGTATTATACAGAGATTCAGTGCAGATGTCATATATATATACCCCTTACCACGGGGACTTGCAGGAATGCGGAAGTCGATCGGGCTGAGGATCTGTGTGTGTCTTATGGATGAACGTTGTATTCTTTATGGATGACTCTCTTTGTGCATGTCGAGCTAGGAAACATTTGCGATACAGCTTACGTGAGCCAGACACAGAGTATGGTGACGATTTGACAATCAGTTTTCATGTAAGTGAAATAATCCTATGCGTGTATGTTGATAGCTTGACTGAATTTTGAGGGTAAACGCGACGATCGACCATCTACTTTCCTTATTTGCTATTTTTATTTAGTCTGTCAACTTCAGGAAGTATTTTTCCGTCTTGTATCTTATTCCGATTCCACACTTTAACGTTTGACAAAATTTGTCAACACACGATTTTGATCACAGTGACTACTCAAACAAACAAAGCTACTTCTGGACATATGAGTACACTCTGAGTAGAAATTGGCTGCGAACGAATTGTGGGCAATCAATGTCGAATTCTTAATCTGTTTCAAGCATACTTCAACTAAATAGGAACACCATACGCTGGTTGTTTTATTTCCTTGGATTAGTAATAGTTGATGATAACACCGTTTTACACAAATCAGTAGTAAATAGATTCAGTAAAAAATGAGTCATTTTTGTCTGGTGGCATTGTATAAACACGACTCAGCGCGCGGTTAAATAGTGCAATCAGCTTTGCATGAGAGTATAACATCCTTTTGCACACACAATCAGCCAAACAGAAAGGCCAATTCTTCTTCTTCTTTTGACAACTGTGCAGAGTTCTTTAAATCGTCCCGTTCAATTTTTGGGGGCTCTGAACGTGTCATCAGTCGTCTTCCAGTCTGAAGAGTGAATGAAAGGTAAATAGTTGATTTTTGAAAACAGACGAATGGTCTATAAACATAAGTGCTCAGCGTGGATAATACTGAACACAATCAACGTATGTGCACTCGCGATTGTCAAGTGGGATGCATTTTAACGTGTCATCAACTAAGGTTTCTGCCCGAAGTTAAGTTGACTAATGTGCCTGCTTTTTCAACCAAACTATTCCATCTCTGACATATAAACTGAACGAGTTAACCGGGTTGTCTGTCACCCACATATACGTTGAGGAACTGTTACCTAACCTAGATAGTAAGCTGCATCCAATCAGTTCTTCCCATAGATTGTGGTTATAGCTTACGATCAAAATTCAACGTGCCTGGCAAATGCGGTCGGGGAATTGCTTACGTAGCATCAGTGGCGTGGTCAAGGTCATATGTCCAAAAGTTATTTGAGGTCCAGTGGACAAACATGATGCGACAAACACCCAGTGACTACAACTATGCACAACCGTACTTTTGGATTACGAATAACTACTGAGTCCACTCCCATTCTGATTGTCTACTAGTTGGACAGTCAGTGTGCAATACATGGCATGCGTATAATCACACGTGTCTGACTTGACATCGACCGAATCTCAAGTCAGTACGATAATGTTCATCTTCCTGCTGGATTTGTTGACTGTTTGACTCGCTTGCTAACTTGTTAATACACCTCGTCTGTACTTATCCTTATTGACTTGTGTAGTCATTCAAATCACGCATTTTGATATCTCTGATTGGCTCACATAAGCTAGGGTGTTTTATCAGTTTCTGAACAGAAGCAACAGGGAAGTCCCCTGGTTATTTTGAGGTAGTCAATTGGATTAATTTGATGTCGGTTTTCGGAAATTATTTACTTAATCGCTTGTCCGACTAACGTTCGCCCGTGAATCACAAATGGTCACCTGACGATTAACCAAAGAGACTAAAGAAAATACACATCAAACCGCGATGACTGTCAAAGTGCTCATACCGCAACAGTCCAGAGAAGTGAGCACATGCTAGGTCAACGTGAATCCGTTGACAGTTATCTTGATAAAGCGGCTGTACAACCTAGATGTTAACAGACTGCCACCACATCGGTAGACTACGCAAACCGGTTCCGAACTATTCCTTAGTCCGAATATAACCCAAAAAAGAATGTCACTAACGTGTCCATCGAGGACGGTTGATCAGTGGAGTCGTTTACTTGGACACGTAAACCAAATGGTATTAATGTAACAAAACGCATGTACGAACACGTTTGAATTCATCCACAGGTTTTCTGCCGGCAACTTCGAACCAGTTTCTTCATTTTGGTGTTCTACCGAAGTGTCCTCTTGGTTTTGACTGTGCTCGCATGCATCCTGGAGGCCACGGATAGCAATTGTTTTCGATTCGCGTCACATATTTCCTTGCTGTTTTCTCCATGTATAGTCCCCGATTCCAAAGTTGCCCAACACCTGTCGCCATACTGCGATTCGGCGCGGCCTTTTGTAATGATTTGTTCATTAGAAACATACCAATTATCGTCACTACTCCGAATGACTTGCTTCTGAGACCGTCAGTAGCCGAAATATCCTCCAACTCAACTCACCTGACCGACCACGAAAGTACATGCTTGATGTTGGTCCGGGTTACAGGCGTCACTTACTCACTGCCACACGATGAAAGTTACAACGCACAACTGTATAGGCGGTAAGCTATAATCTACCAAAAGGTACAGAAAACGACGAAAGTGCACTGTGAGCGTCATCTAGTAGCGATGTATCAAATCAGCAACTGGTGATCAGAACCACAATCAGACAAGCCATCCACCGATGAAGGGCTGCCTTTTGCCGAGCACTTTACTAGTAACCGCAATTGCGGACAAAACAACGCAACTAAAGGAACCTATTAGCCACATTAACATGTAGGGCAGTTGCGAAGTCGTCAACACTTCGGAATTTTTTCTTTCAGCTTCCGCGCTAGAAACACCATGGTTGTTTGTCACTTTGTTTTTCCACTTTAAATGTATGTACGGCGGTGTCCTGCTCGCAAACCAACGACACTGTCAGCTACCAGTCCTTAATGCCCCCAATTATTGGTTTTGTGTATGTTTCACTTGCTGAACTTCTGCTCAACTTCGACTCAAACGGTTGTGTGGAGACTCAAAAAAGTTTGCTCTAAAATTAAAACAGTTTCGTTCAGAAGTACACGTTGGAGGATTGGAAATGGTTGTCGGATGATTTTTCAGAAGGTGAGTCATGAAAGACCAGGCCAGTAGCGTTTCATTGAAGTATTTTTTAATCCACATTGTTTTAATGTTACTGAAAACGATGCTACTTCAGTTTCATTCATGGAAATCCTTCACTTTGCAAGTTTACAGTCCACAATGAAACTGGTTCGGAAATGTTTTGTACTGATTTCAAGTGCCCAGATCGCCTTAATTTCATAGTCTTCTACATCGTCGTCGTCGTCAACAGTATAGATGGTGCTTTATGTTGATACCTTACACGCACACATTCGCAACACTCAACTCCAGTGAGATGTTTCATGAAGCCGTCGATCGTATTGCAAAAGCTGAAGTGAAGCTCGTCGGCTTACTGCACCCATGGCGCCGGCGCTATCCCAGTCTTTCCGTGAAAGGTTGCACGCATAATGTAGTTACACTAACAATCTTCCTTTATCTCAGATGAGGCCAAACAACTACATCTATTACAACCTGAAACAAGATTGCAATGCAAGATATCAAAGTGCGTTCAGGTCAGTCATATAAAACTGGACGAGAATAAATCAACCAGGATGGCTACAGTGAGAAACCAAATGCATGAGCGAAGGTAGTTAGTAGTAGACAACTGAAAATAATGGACAATAACGGCGTTGTTTACGACCATAACGTTAGTGGCCGTCAATACACTGCACGTTGAGTGGAGTGCACGGGCACAGCACCAGAAATCTCGATTAGTCTGCTGTGCCTGTAACAATGCCGTGGACTGGCTTAGAAGAAGAAAAGTGACAGAAAAGTTGACAGCTGGTGAAAGAAGTTTGAGGGGAAGAACTAGATATTTCATACGTACAGGGATGCCGTTGATTACGGTACACTATCATGTCAGACAGCGTTTCTAACAGGCAGTTTCAACGCTCAATAGGACCCCAACCTGGTAGGCAACACTTCGACGAAAAAATCAGCACTTTCATATTTCGTACCTCCATCTTTGCTTAATCACCATGCAGTTTCACCTAACTTTTGGTGGTCATGGCAAACGTTTTCGGTGAGGGAAACGCCCAGCCGACACTCAGAGTGCGTGATCCTAACATAGCACACCGTGCGATCTGTTTTGCTGACCAAAGAAACGCGTATCCCGAACGCTCCGAAAGTACACGCTGGTCAACGGCCGCGTTGTTCATGTGGTCATCCCACTTGACATGGGTTAACTGGCGGAAGAAACAATGGTCAAATGCAGCAAGTCAGTTGACGTCTTCCTCAAGAATAGGTTAAGTCTCCGAAGCACAGAACAAAACAGGACCCACAAGAAGTTTATATACTTTTCCTTTCAGCGACAATCGGACGTCACTTCGACGCTGCAAGAGAAACAGGTTAGAAAAGGCAATACATGCTGATATCTCACCAATAGCATTACAAGCTGATAGGATAGGGATATCCACTCACAAGACACGGTCCACAATCTCAAACAGATTGTCTGCAACGAACAACATAGTAGCTGGAATGCCCCAGTCTTGGAGTTTCGAAGCGCATCATATACAAACCTTGTTTATCACGGTCTGCATGTCGTCAGCAGATAGGCTATACAAGCGGATGTTATCAGTATACTTCTTGCTGGGTAACTTAGCGCCAGAAACAAACTCAAAACTAAGCTCGTTTAATTCACCGAATGTATGTTCTAAAATCTCGTTTACATCAAAACTGAACTGGAAAGGGAGATCGGCCACTTTTGATGAACACCACTAAAAGTGGTGGACACCCGAGTTAGTTGTCTGTAGACTTTAACCATGCATACAGAGTGGGCCTACTATGTTCTTAAAACTACACATATTTCTATGAGACATTTTTGAGGAGAACGCAATTCCACAGAACGATATCAGCAACCAAACCAGAGGTTCTCTTTGAGCATGAAACAATCAAGATCATCGACTGCCTGTAAATGTTTCGATGCTCCAAGACCCGTCGCAATGCATGGATGTGCTCAATGTACCCTCAGGCGGGTCGGGAACTAGCTTGTTCTTTATACGTCTAACATCCCTTGAGTTTAATAAGCCGAAGTGATATAAAGCCAACAAGTTAATGAAAGGTGGTTAGTACTAAATTGGTGCCACTGTGGTTGCCACCAAGACAAATTTTCAAGACGGCAGCAATCATGAGACGCTTATTCAGTTTCCAAATCTTCTGGAACATATTTTTACATTTCTGATGTCAACTTTTTTCCCACCATCCTTGAAAAGACAGCGACAGATTTAATCACGCAGCCTTGTTAGACTTTAATAATTTGAGCTCCAGAGTCACTTGTGCTTCTAACAGACGATCGTCTAGAGTGTAGTAAATGTGCTGCCGTCTCTATTTTCCGAACGAACTGCTTCTCACATTGCTCAGTCTGTCCCTCAAATAGATGACTGACTGGTGATAAAAATTTATCTTTTTCACTTGGTCTCATTTTGACGCATTCGACGGTCAACACAACCACGAATCAGAGAAGATAGCTTTTTGCTATTCTCCGGTGCTGAAACTCATTTAGATCGTGTGATTAAGTTTTGCTTACGTTCTTCGTGAAAGTTAACGTGCGTTTAAGTTCTCGACGGTAAACATCATATTCAAAGCTAAGTGGAATCAAACGACACTTGCTCATAGATTTTACTGATGTGACAGAAATCCAAATCTGCCGGAACTGCACAACCCATCCTAGCACATACCCCTTTATAGCAGAATTTTGTAGTTACTGCCACTGTTCCCAGTGTTCATTAGGTTCACCCAACTGACTCAAACTAGGCTGCTTGTTAGTAAGTACTTCTTAATAAATGTTCATTACATTTTCTTCGCTCGGATGTCAGTTAGTTATCTCGTACTAGCCGGTATAAGGCTATAGGGGAAACGAAATAACAAAGTGGACGCACAAAACAGCATGGTGGTCGCTGCAAAATACGTACGCATGCGAATTTACCTTTTTCCACTTCTTGCTGTACTGGATTAGAGACGGTAACTTTTTTCCCCAGTGAACAATTCGATTCATAAGCAGGGTAGCATTAATGGTAAAGAGTTTTGCAGTACGGCGTTCCAACATGAGTCTAAAGGACATCTTCGGTTTGCAATGCTGTTGGACACGTCAAACTTCGTGGTCAGAGGCCCATGTTTTGGGTCGTCGTGTTCCTTAAATTCGCTTTATTATCTTCATTTCTTTGTCACTCCCCTTTCGATGATTTTTTGCCTCATATTCGGTTTCGCTGATGTACTACAGAGTTGATACTGGTCATCGATAAATACTTAAACAAAATTAAAGTGTTATGTGATTTTCACAGGTAGGAAACGTGACTCAATTTTTAAAACCTTTATGTACGGATTCTAACTGTTCACACCAAGGAGGTTACACATTATGAATTAACAACAAAGTTGTAAGTGATAGTATGATGAAATGTTCATGGTTGTTGCCCCGCAGCCTTCAATTTCTCGTTCCATTAATTACCGCTAGTTCAAATAACACCAACATGTACGCCACTGAGGCTTACCACTTGATATATCGTCAACTTTTATATGAATTACACTAGCAAAAATAAATTGAGTACTTTGACATCTTTGACTAATAATGCTTGAAAAGGTCCGTTCATCTTGAACAAAATAGTCAACTGTGTTGCTGCCTCCACTTTGTTCCATATATTGCGCTTATTATTATATTCTGAGTCTTATTATGTTCAGTCTTCCATGAACACAGAAAGTCTCCTGAGGGTATGCAGTACTATTAGTTACGTAAGGTTATAACCAGTCTTCCACTGGGTCATCTGTTTTACCATAGCTGACCTCCACACGTTCTTCGGTCTTATTACTTTCTGGTCAACCTGGAGTAAAGCAAGGCTTTTGACGACATGACAGTGTAAACTCTCTTTTAGTTTGGGTCACTGGGTCATGCTAATTCCGGAATGGAGGCTATCGTTTATATGTGCTTATACGCACACACTGAATAGAATGTACTAGTGTAGTGAGGAGAAGCGATCGTACTACGCTACTCACACCACCACTATTCAGTAGTGAGGCAAGTGCATACATTTTGACATTGAGTTATTCGCAAAAAAAAATACAAGAAACATCGGAGTGCAATATCACCATCATCATCATCATAGACAGTGCAGAATCGCATGAGATGGTTCTTGGCACGTAAAGGAACATAAAGTAACTGAGCATTGATGTCTGTGGCAACCATGACGGTCTGGGCCAATGACCGTACGCAGATGAGTGTTTCTGTTTGTTGTCTTGCTGAAACGCATAAACCACATGTTGCTTTCCTGAATTAATGATCCTTGTACCATCCGCTTTCTTGGCTCACAACTCTAGTTATACTGTAGACATTCACAACAGTTGAGTCGCTGACCCTAGTCATCAAAAACCAGTAGCAGATAAGCTTCCGATGATTACGAGAAAAACACTAATGAGAACCTTACACATTTTTTCGGATCAGCTTTGGCTCGTTCCAGTGCTTTTCGGATTCGTTCCTCTTGGTTTTTCCGTTGTTCTAGTTTCCGTTCTTGCTTGACTTCTAAACGGTGCGCCTTCTCCTTGGATTTCAGAGCCTCCTTGACAGTCTCTTCTGGGAATTTCTGTATCATCTGTAGTAGACCGATCATTTTCGATTCAATCTCTTTCAGAAGTTGAAGTGAACTGCAGAATAGATATGCATGAATACATGCCATCATGTAACAAATAATTTTGGTACAATTTTACACATATATATTACAATGTATCATATGGTAGCGTAACAACTCAACTCACCATCGTACAACTATGGTTGAAGTTTAATAGAATCAACCTAACAATGTGCCTTCCTTAAAAATCCTGCAAAGTGGTGTTACCATGTTACAGACATGCATTATCTTCTGAGAATCATTTCATTTCAAGTTGAGTATTATTCACACTCGATCGCGTTTGATAGTATTTAGGCAGACTTTCCAGCCAGTCTTTTTCGCAAGTGTGGAATGTCTATCTGACCATGAAGACTATGATCAAACTTGGATGATGTTCAACTTGAAATTTACTAAATGTCCGAATACCCATTAGTGATCAATCCCTTATATGACCAAACTGCTATTATCAATCAGATCAACTTTGTATTTATTGCAGGAAGTTCATCATCGTCATCTTCATCCTAACAGCCATGAGTCTGACTAAATGGTACTGTGGCTCCGGCCGCCGCTCAGCTCAACAGTGACGTGGAATATCCTAGAAGAAAACGTTACTAAGGAGGTCAATAGTTAATAACAGGAAACTAAGAGAATGAACTAGAAATGGTGTGAATTCAGGTACGCCATTGACTGCGACACATCG
>LUCH01003713.1:50575-62232 GCA_013368495.1 Paragonimus heterotremus | reverse complement strand
GTACGTATGTTTAACCGTGACGTTTTGTCAAGCGTTAGTAGGTTGGCATTCGAGGCCAACGAAGCACGTTGGTTTGTGGTGATGTAATCGGCCACGCCGAGGCCATTACCCGATGTGAGAGCTCTTCTTGGCAGATTGTACCCGAGGGTATCCAACTCTACTTCAGATGTACTTATTAAACCCGGCTTCTACGATACCCATTAGCTTGGGCGCATTCGATTTTACTGGTTGACTGAGCTGTTGAATCTTATTCCGTAAAGACAAAAAGTTCGTGAACGTGCCCCACCAGCTGGTTACAAGTAAATAACCCCCATCATGCGGTACTCTGATTCAGCATATCATATGAGAGTATCTGCATCTAAGCCGACCCTAAGCAAGGTCTGCTTCTGAAGGTTTTTGACCCCTTGGTTGACCGCCATATGGTGACAGTGGTCTCAGTTTGAGATAAGCCTAAGTGGGACCACTGCTGGAATCTCTTGTGTTGACGTGTAAACCAACCGGCTGGTGGATTGTGTAAGATGTAGGAGGTGGGCTGGTTTGGGAAGCGCCCTTGTACAAGCGAGTGATCGCCACGATATACAGCGTTGTGGCCAGTGTCGTAACTCGAAAGCGAAGCCGTTTTTCTCGTGATTTCAACTCTGAAGCACTGTTCCTAACTCGTCTGCATTAATAAAGCGTAACTTTCGGTATTCCCTGTTCGGTGACTGCTTTGGTGATTTATAAGCGGAAACCCATGTCCCTTGAGTCCGTTCCGTCCTCATCCGATGTCACGCAGGCGTCAGCTACCCTGAAAACTATCGATGAAAAAGGTAGTATAGGGCCACTGCTACGGCTCACAATATCATCAAGGGAACGGGAAATATTTCTGAACGGGAATGAGCGAACACAGCTTTTTCTACTGATCACTTCGATGGGGAAAATGTGAGCTCAAGGGTGCTCAGGACTTCGACCTCGGGTGGGCATTGAAAGACACTGGCGCAGCATGTCCGAGTGGTCTGCCACTCTTAGGGAGAAATTTTGCCTAACGAAGTTCCGGGACATAATGTATACAACCTTTCCCAGTGACATGCGAGACCGTTTCGACTCACAAATGTGAGCAGTAATCTGCGAGACTTTCAGAGAAGGGAAGGCAAGTGAGGGCCAGGTTACTTTGATGCCCTCGGTGCTGAAGTCGTTATAAGATCAAGATTACTTGGTTGAGACTCGCAAGTGCACTTTCGAATGCTTGGCACCGTCCCTGCCGCAGCTGTCTTAATACGCTTAGTGCATCCTTATCAGTTTACGTTCATTAAGTGTCACTGAGTTAGCAAATTCTTGCAGAGACAGGACGCAAATTTAAGTTCAGTTCGGATCACAGAACCTGAAGAAGGTAGACAGCTAATGTTTAGCTTCTTGCACCAAGGAGCCACGATAGTCCCACCGTGTGGCAACAGGCAAAGAAGAAAAATTTCGGTTTCCTACGACATTAATAACTCGAATCAGGAACAACTGCTCATCAGCTTTCAATCCGTCCGTCAAACTGCTCGCCAAATTTCTGAAAGAACATCGAAATTGTCGTAGCGATCAGCCAAATGGTCCGACCTCAAGTTCGTGTGGACCAACACAAAGAATCAGTGAGGTGTGTGACTCTCCCAGCGTCCTGACAACGTTACTCAGCTGACTGGGCTGGGCTGGTGATTAGGATATTCTTTCTTCGTCGCGTTCCTTCAGTTGTTATTGAAACAACTTGTCGTCTGGCGTGTTTGTGGACATCCAGTAGCTCGAGCCTTTTTCTGCACAGCATACACTACTCTTCGGCATGTAACAATTCTTCTTGTTTCAGCTAAGAAAGTTCTGACGGAACACAAGTTATGAGTCCTTTGTACCTCCGCTAATAGCCCGTCTCCTGAGCTAGATTTCTTCATGGCTTCTGGGACCCCAAACAATTAGTGAGTCTAAAAACAGCCCAAATGTCGTCAATCCTAGCCTGATACTTGGAATCATAAGAAGCAGAAGAATCCGAATTGTCAGGATTAAAAATATCATGAGCATTACGCGGTGAGTAGCCGTTTACTAGACTGGAGGTTGGGTATTGGGTTAACACGGGGGAAAAACACTTAACTTCAGCAACCGCATCGATGAGAAGCCACCCAAAAACTCAGGAGCCTGCAGTACTTCCCCGGACTACACTGCGAGAGACCGGTCGTGTTGACATCCTTAACATCATCAGACACGGTAGGTCCTTTATTTTTGATAATTTTCGGCTTCCAAGGATCGTGTTTTACAAACTCAATGGACACACGCGAATGCACACATCGGAGGACCCGAATTTAGCAACACCTTGAAATTTCGTAATGAAAGTGCTGTTGAATCGTCCACAGCAAGTTATGATAATTCATGCAGTAATGTGCACTGGACGATTCCACCAACGTCTATTCAGCCGATCGGGTTAACCGGACACATATCACGTCGAAAAACGTCAGAAAAGCGATACAAGGGAATGGAACTTATATGGTCCTGTTTGATAAAGTTAAATAAAAGTGTTATCTCTCCTTCACTATGAATTAAGCAGATATTGAAATTACCTAGAAGAGTGGCGTTCAAAGTATATTAATAAAACACGAGCGGGCAATTAGTCACCAGTCAACGGGTAAATGAGCTTGTAGTGACCAGTTATCATGTGGCTCCTATTGGGAACACCGGCTGCAACCATGTTTTCCCGCTTGTCTGTTCAGTGCGGATGATTCTGTGTACGCCCGCAATGGGAGGCCTAATATAAACCCGGTGCCAGTTTCTTCAGTCTTGCAACTAATTGCACACAGCGAATGCTCTCCTTACCTAACGACCCAGTTATTACAACATTCCTGAAGGTCGTTTAACTCGAGCCTCTTCGGACGTTGTTTAACGCACTCGAAGATTCCACGCACTTTTCGCATGGCGCGCGTTTGGGTGCGGCCGAGTGGACTGTAGCGCATCTTGCGCTTCTTCTCTTTTTCCTCTTGGTTGCTGCCGTTGGTCCCAGACTATCCTAGAGCAAACTACTTATCATACTTCCAAACAGTGCTGCGAATATACGGTTTGTTTCCAAACCCCACTGCGTTCTCTAGTTCGGTGCCTGTTGGGATTACATTAGGATTGCTGTCCAGGAAAGATATACTAAATTGTTAGTGGACGAGAGTCTACCGCATGCCCATATGTCCACCAGTATCGCGATGTTACTTCCTAGGTTCGTACACTCAGGGTTTTCCAAGCCTGATAAAAGCGCGGATCGGAAGTCACAGTGAGAAAACGGTGGATTCGCAAACTAACTTTATTTATTTATTCACTCGCCGTTCACAAGCGGACTTCAACGCAACGATCAAGGGCGATAGGCAGCTGGACGTGGGAGGACCTTCAGCATGACCGCACGGTAGCCGCCAGAGAGGATGAATGTCGACGAAAACCCAGGTCGACCTTTAGAATTCAAACAAGCATCATACTGGTTGTACGGCGTTCCCAACGGTAGTAGCTAAAACGTTGTTGTCCTAGTGAACGTAGCCTACAGTGGTAGAGACGGCGCGGATTCCTTATACAGCTACGAGGAAAAGTGCCATATATACGCCAACACATTAACTTTGATGCTAGTGGTTCGTAGTAAACTTACCTTCACAAGGTAATGTGAACCGGTGCCGTGGTACTGCATAGACAGCTCTCACGTTACAAGGAGTCTAGAATTTTGGGGACGTCGAAGAGGAACTCACTACAAGCTCATTAAATCAATCGGTTGTAGATGAAGCGGACTTCGATTCAAACAATACCGAGAAGGAAAGTTTTAATAGATAATTAATGATAGTTATGAAGAAAAAGAAATCATACATTTTCGGTGCAGCTATGTTACAAAATTCATCGTAGACGCTTACTGCGCACAGCAAAGGCAAACAGAAGCAAATTTGGGATCGGCTTCCAACAAACAGAGCAAACACGTCTCGAGGATTTAATCTAACCGTGTCATACCAAACAAGACGACAGACGCACCACATGAACTTCAACAGCTCCAACACCCCACATAATTGTAGTAGATCTAAACGCTATACACAATTCGGGTGTGGATACGAAATCAAAAAGTGGTAAAAAAGACCAACAACTGACTCACAGTAGTTCGTGAAGGTGCGTCGTTTGGAGTTCCACCACACGGAATGAAGTATCCAATCGATGCGCTCTGTCGTATAGTTCCCAAATAAATTTAGGAGACACAACGGAGGTAATTCCGTCGACAGAAGAATTTGGAATTGTGCTGAAACAAATGCAGATTTCGTTGGCCGTTAATTCTCCCAAAAATCCGTACACACGTGACATAGAACGCAGGGAGAGAACACAGGGTTCGCGACCATGGAAGTGTAAGTTTTGTTGTTAATTGAATCAACTCACATGATTTAAACGAGTGTACATGTGAATTTGAAGAAGGTGAAAAATGTGAGAAACAATGACAATTATGCTGTACAAAACGCTACATGATATGCCATAATGGTGGATTTTGGTGAAATATAGTTTTCCATATATTACTTCAGAATTTGACTTTCACCATATTACCGAGACCTTCTGTGACACCTTTTACACGCGAAGTTTCGACCCATTTACATACGAAAAGAAACTATCCGCGGAATCACTGAATCGTCAATACTATCAGACACCAGGCTAAATGTTCAAACCATGCGCTCAACTGACAAATGAATCAAGATCATCAGATCACAAAATCCCATCTTGTCGGCAGTTTGGCTCACAACTGTGTGTATGTTGCCATCACCAAAGCACTCCTTCGTCACACGTTAATTGACTTTGATGTGTTTGTTGTAACGGTTATGTTGTGGCCATCGGCGCGCTTTTTGGTGTCTGTTGGCTTTTTCCCTCTCCTGTTGTGTATGTGCTAACAAGAGTAATCTGTCAAATGGAGTATGATCCGGCCTCACCTACGGAGTAAGCCATATAACAAATAATAAATCATTTTTCATTAGTGAACTGGAAGATGTACCCGACTCTCTTGATATCTCCGCGATACCTCTTCCAGGTATGGACTATTTTTTAATCGTCCCAACTCTCCCCATAGATAACACAGAAAATTTGGAGAATACAACTACCGATCTATGTGATATTCCCCTTCCCCCATCGGATTTAAAGGCCTCAGATATACCTCTACCTCCTTCGACTGTTGAGTCGCGTATTGACTATTCGAAAGAATGCGATCCCTATCAGCAGACTGTTGCTCAGTCGTCTGCAGTGGAGCACGTTGAAATAGATTCGCCTGCGGGCCCTCTAAAATTCAGTCTGCGCATTCATCAGAAACCCTTGTCTGGGCAAGAAAACTCGAGTGAATCCTCCGGTATTTTCGAGTCAACAAAAGATCTCAAAAATGACGAACCTCGGTCTATGCCCAAGCTTCAAGCCTTAATGAAACGCTCTAAACCTTCCCAGTTGCCTGTTGGTGTACTGCCTTCCAAAACAAAACTCCCAGCGCCTGAAGTTAAAACAGAATTGTTTCTACCGTCTAAGGAAACTGAAGTGAATGGTGCTGCTGAGGCTGTTGCAATTACCAGTTCGACGTCTGCAATCGCGGCAGTCTTGTCGTTATCTAGTAGCCTACAGTCAACGGAGTCCAGCGGAAACCTGTCGAGCACGGTGAAGGACGTGAACGCATTGGCGCATTTTTCTTCCGTCCCCCCTGGCCAGGAATCCCTATCGTTTCGTTTGGATAATTCCGCCTCCGTTCTTTCTGGTATTTCTAACCCCGTAATGAACAGTACTGTTTCAATGCCTTCCGTTATTGTTACCACGAGTTCGATCTCTCACATCCCTAACCTAATGAGCCTGAGTGTACAGCCGGTTCCGTCTGTCACCTTAACTCAGGGTGGCGCTGGTCTCACAGCTGATGCGGCTGTTGTCTTGCGTCAGTCCAAAATGAGCATAGCGAATATGCAGTATGTAAACCCACAGAAGTTACGATCGGCACAGATGATCGCTACACCATTGATAGCCAACCCAGCCATTGCAGCCCAGCCTCACCATAATGAAGAGTCTCAAAAGTCAAGGGACAACCGGAGGCGGTCAATATCCAGGAGACGCTCTCGTTCTCGTAGTCGCTCACGTTCTGGAAGACGTTCGAGTCCAACCAGAAGAAGTAGACGGCGCCACTCATCTAGTTCAAGTAGTTCTACGCCTCCAAGGTTCTCGGCGCGAAGATACACTCGAAGGTCCAGATCTCGACATGGTTCTGAGGAACGGTACTCTCGTGGACACGCATATCCGCGGAATAGAGGTCGAGATCGTCGTGATTTTGACAGACGAAGAGAAAGATTTGACGGCTCCAGTGCCAGGCGAACTTCGCGCGATCGAAGGGTTGATAGTGATAGACGAATGAATTCTCGAAGTTCACCAGTCGATAAGGACAGACGCGCTCGTCGTTTCTCCGGTTCTCGCGATCGCTCAGAGAAGATAAAAGTTTCAAGAAAGTCTCCGATAAAAGAGGACAAAGGAAGTCACCGGGAAAAAGAGCGGCCAAAGAGATTTAATGATTCCGATAGAAAATCTACCGAAATAAAAAAGGATCATCAGCACTCTGAGAAAGCTCGTGCTGTAGAGAAGAGTAAAGCTGATTCGAATAAAAGCCGTCTTGAGCCGCCAAAATCAACGCGAACGCCCGTCGTGGATGGTATAATTCGAAAATCTGATAGACTGAAGGAAAGACCTCGTTCTGATTCGTCTTACGAAAGTGATTCTAGTGAGAGCTCAACTAGTTCGAAGTCCCCGTCACCTAAACAACGGAAACATGCGGACAAAGCCGAAACGTCTGTGGTTATGTTAGAGTCTGAGAATTCGTCAACATCTCGTGAAAGTAGTGCCTCCTCAGAATCTGAAACAGTTCAGCATGGTGTAGCTACACCCGATCATGAATCCGATCCCAGCCCGACACACTCGTTGTCGACCCGGGAATCCGAGCTGATTAACGTCCTGCAATCAAAGGATGCTGGCATAGGTAAGGCTTAGCTCTTTCTCACCTGACGGTAACCTGCTAACTATTCATTCTGTGCATCATATTGAGCGTTTTCCGTGTGTTCCAACTAAAGTTTCATTGATAATCTGCAGATGCATGATTGCGATCAAAACTTTTCCGTCGTTGTTCATCAGTTTTCCTCCAACATCCGCATGTACACTTCACATTTAAGTGCAACGACCTCGGCGTCAAACAATTGTATCTGTCAGCTGTATTTTTGAAGCTTGTACATTTTGGCAATAAAGTAAATTCGTTACGCAACCCTGTTCTCCTGAGCAAGAATGATGAAACTTGGAATGACGTGTGTTTTAATCCAGACATACTAACAGACACGGGCGGTACGGGTTTACTTTATTGTCCTCAGTGTCGTGTGAACGTAGCTTGCGTTCCAAGTCTTAGTCAAAGGAGCCAGGTGTCTAAGTTATATTGTCCTTTTGAAGTGACCTTTAAGTTGACGGTATGCTTCATACTCTAGGCGAATGAAGCAGGACCGGTAATTCCTAGCTTCAGTCTGTGGAAACTTCCTTGTTTGTCGGCGTGATTGTATAATTATGAACATCGATCCATGGGGTCGTATTGTCTCCGTTTATAGGTCTGGTCGTCGGGAACAAAAATGAACCGATTTCACCGCTTGTACTCCTGAGTGCTGATGCTTTGGGTTCGTCTTCAGACGACGAAGCAAGTTCAACTGTTATCAATGTTGTCGATGACGCTGTACAAGATGGCAGCACGGAGAGCTCTTCGGCGGAGAGAATCGCTTTATCAAAATCATCCCATGATTCTGTCACCGTTTCTGGTGGCGATAACCCGGACGCCATCTCGCCCACAACTCCCGTGAGTCGTTTGGATGCTGTGTCACATCCAGCTATAAAACTCACGGTAGACGACTTCCCAGCTGCAAAAGTTGTTAGTAATGACCTGTCCTCCAATGTATCCTCAGTCTCACCGGCAGAAGTACGCAACTATAGTAGTCATGGGAATTCTCAAGCCAAATACGATTTGCGTCAACGGAAACTGCGAAGATCAGAAGATATCCATCAACAGCTGCAGGCACTCGTGAGCAACATGCGTGCGGATTTCCTACGGTAAGTTATTTAACTTGGTTAGTTGCTCTTCTGCACGCGTGTTACTTGTTCGGTGTCAGCTGCTCACTGAGTTCCTGTTTCACTTAGTGGTATATTAAACTATTAATGTATAGACTTCAAGTTTTCAGGCTTGTAGCACTTCAGTGTCTTCTAAGTTTGTGTTTCAATATACCTTAAGAGAATTGACCTTCAATAATTACTAGGGTTCTGGCATCCATTATACCTCGTCGACTCACTGCAGCTCTGGAGGTAAACGTTAGCGAAGAACAGGCAGTGTTTCGCTCCGGTCGGCGTCATGTGTATCGCCGGCCAACAACTGCTGTATTTTTCGACTATGGAGGTGCGTTCGATTCGGTGGATCGATCTACACTTTTAGAAACGTCTAAACACGGATGCACCGACCAAGTATGTAAACGTACTGTTGTCGCTTTGTTCCCACACTTCGGCTCAGGTTAGAGTTTGCGGTGAATTGTGTGACATTTTCAGCACGATGAGCGGCGTCCGTCAAGCCTGTCCCTTTCACCACTTTTGCTTAATTTTGTGAAGGATTATCTCCGGAACTCACAACATGCCGCCGTAGACCTCCTACCTTATGGAAAACTGACTGGTCTTTATTATGCTGATGACAAATTGTTGCTGTTTGACACTTCCCAAGCAGCACAAACAATGCTAGACGCTATTCCGCGTTCTGCGAAATGCTTCAGAATGGGCTTTGCAGCCTCAAAGTGCTTCTGTAACGTTGCTGTGGTGAAGTGAATCTGTCGGTTTTTGTGCCTAGGAAGCTGCGTTTGCGGTGGCGATGGTATAGGGGAATGAAACGGAAGTTGGTACCTCTAAGGCTAGGGCGGTAATCGCTAACCTAGGACACACCTGGCGACAAAGACATTTCTCTGAGACACGATGGTCACGCATATAAAGCAACTATGACGACTGCGAAACTTGGTGGCTCAGGGTAGAAGACGTGAACCGTCTTGAGGTATTTGACCATCTAGATCTGTGTTCGACCACTCGCACCGGAAAGCACCCATGAATGAACAATGAAGAGATTAGGATGCGGGTATTTGGTAATGATTGCGAAACAGGTTCCTTTGATCAATTCCTAAAAATCTTGCACAGACTTCGATAGCCGGGTCATGTACTGAGGATATCAGCTAGTCGTCTGCTACACCGAGCAGCGGCCGATTAGCGTAAGGTGCGAGGTGGACCTGACGTAGAGAAACGAAATCTTTCGTGAAGGGATTGGCTACTGTAAATCGAGTTCGTATCCCGGGGTGAGGCCCTCGCGATTCACAGAGTCAGTGGCTGAAGACGTTAGGTGAGATGGCGGCTAATCCAGCTCAGTGGCATGAATGTTATCGTTGTTTGGCCGAGTTGTCTGTGAAGTGAATGTATTTAGTGACGCGGGGCAATGAAAGCAATGAGGAAGCTGTGTTGCAGATAACGCTTTATTTTCATCTCCAATTTGGTTGTTTGTTTGTTTGTAAGGTGTAGGCAACTTGATGTTAAACGTTTGAATATGGACTTAGCTATTTCTAATATTTAGGTCCATTCCCATCATTTTCTTTCTTCCACTCTTTCTATATGGGGTTTTTTCTCTTCGTGACAGCGTGGCAGTTAAGCATCTGTGGTAAACTGATGTATTGTTATCCATGGTGATAAGTCAAAATAGTGAGGCTCCACATTAGAGAATCATCTCACAAATGCACGCACGCTATTCACCTCTGTACACATGCATATATTCGAGTGCGTCTCCGGTAAGCCACCTGGGCGCTGTTGTAGCTCCACAGTCACGCATCGTTTTCCAACGTTGTTCAGTAGGCCGGTCATGATTTTTATAGCCCATGGCCGTACTCTTCCCTGGACACCGTACGACTTTTTTTCAACCACCAAAAAGCACATTGAACAACGCACAGTGCGACAGACACCTTGTCAAAGTACATGATCCTAACGACGTAGTTTTTGTATTTCAGCTCTGTGAGTTATCGGTGACAAAGCTCAAGTGCATGCTGCCGGACCGTGACGTTTTCACAGTCAGGCTAACTAATGCATTGTAAATGGTGTTTCGATACCTGCATCTTTCGCACAACTAAGGCAAATCTGTTTCGTGAATGAAGGTGAATGGTATCCGCGCGTTATAAGTTTATCCTGTAATCGGTTCATGGCACCACATGTGAAATGGCGAATGTACCGCGTGCATTCGTTGTTCACATGCACAGCATTTTAGCATTTCCACAGTTGTAGGATTGTTTTACCTAAGTAGTTGGAACGAATGATTCCCTCAGATGGTTCACGTACAACGACAAAGCCTTGGTCATGACCAGCCGATTCTTTCTACGAGTCTGCGCTTTTATAGTACAAAGTGTATTCCATACAGCTCAGTCACGCCATTTGACTAACTCTAAATGACCTGCATTTTATCACTAGGTGAACTAATTAAGGCATACGTTCGCGTACTTGGCAGCGTTAAGAAACCTGAAGTCCTCGGAACCACTGACTACTCCCTGCAGCATATTACGTAGTCGAATGGGAAGAACAAAATCAGACAGCCTCGTCAAATGCCACTTGGACTGAGGAACGTTCGCTGTTCCTGCCGACGAATTTTTTAAAATTGAGAATGCATGACAGTTTTAACAAATTCATACAGTCTCCGGGGACGATTACGATGGAGACAGTTCCAGAGTTTGTCGAGTATCTCGGTCAACACGGCCTTTAGATCCAACACTACCACTACCGTTAGATGAGAAAGGTGTTGGTGGTGTACTGTCCTAAGCAAAATAAAGGTACAATTCACACGCCTGAAACGGAATCGAAAATATTTCTGTTTTTTTCATGTTTGGTTCTCTGTACGTCTTGGAAACCGCTGAATTATATCTTGGACACGTTGTTGATGGAGCTTGTGCCCCTGTGGTTGACATATGACGTTGTCAAATTGCACTTGTTCCCTATGTATTTCGTAATGGGTTGTGCAATTTTAAGTATCAGTGTTAACCCGAAATCATGGACGTGGTATCAGTGTTTTTTTTAATCTTGCAACAGTGTTTTAGAGTTCGGCATCCGGTTTTAGGATTCGTTCAGTTTATCCCGATGACCTAGACCGGGGAGCATAGTAAGGTCCATATTATGTAGGGTGTGGTAGTCATCATCATCACCGTAAGAACCAGGGAAGATGCTGTGGCTCGGATCGTCGCTCATTTCAACAGTGACATGGAGTATCCCAGGAAAAAACTTTACTAAGAAAGTTGAAAAACTAATAAAAAACCAAGTGGGAGAACGGAACGTGGTATGAATGCAGGTGCGCCTTGAACTGTGGCATACCACTATCTCGAATAACGTTTCCAACCAGCGGTTTGATTGATCACGAGGACCCCAACCAGGCGGACGTCACTTACCCACTTTGCTCAGCGAAGCATTCAAGGTCTCCATATTTCGTCACCACGTTGTTGCTTGACCACCATGTGGTCTCAATTGTTGGTGGTCTCAGCATATAGTGCCCAGTACGGCAAACGCTCAGACGGAGTACGTGACTTAACCACCTCAGGCTGTGCAACGTGATTAGTTAACTAAATGAC
>LUCH01003713.1:36529-50298 GCA_013368495.1 Paragonimus heterotremus | reverse complement strand
TCTCATCAGAAACATTACAAATTGGTAAGGTAGTGCTATCCGAATAGGTGAAACTGTCCACAGTCTCCAGCTGATTACCTGCAGTGAAGAAAGTAGGAGTGGGAATGCTCAGTTTTGAAGTAGCAGTTTACAATTTGACGGTGCTGAGCGCACTCCATACAAACCAGCCCGGCCATTCACTTTGTCTAGCGTGGTGTGCATGTCTTTGGCAGATGGGCTAAGTAAGACAATGTCGTCTGCATACTCCAGATCGGTTAACCTAGCATCAGAAAGAAGCTCAACATTACCCTCGCTGGATTCCTCAGGCGCCGCCTCCAGAATGTCGTCCATGACAAAATTGAACACGAAGAGAGAGATCGGACATCCCTGACGAACACCGCTAGAAGTGAACACCCGAGAGATTTGCCTGTATACTGCCAACCTGCTTGCAGAGTGACCACACAGTGATCTCAACAGATTCAAACATTTCCCTGGTACAGCTTTGTGAAGAAGACAGTTCCAGAGAACGTTGCGAGCAACCGAATCGAAAGCAGCCTTCAGGTCCAAGAAAAACCCACAACCGTTAGCTGTTTGTAAGAGTGCCGATTCTCTAGTCAGCTGTGACATAGATGGTTAGTGTCAAGCAGTTTCTTTTCTGGAGCCGCATACAAGGTGGTTTTAGTCGGCGGCTGGTGATAGTGAGCCCCGTGATGTGTTGAGGCTGTTAAACGTGTTGAGGTATTCCCCTGTATACGCTATCTTGGCTATACCGCCGGGACTGGTTCAATAAACCACTCTCTAGACATTCGTAAACACAAAACGTTCAGTCGTGTGTCAACCCGCTGTTTGCCAGATGATGTTTCGCCGCACTTTTGTCGGATTGATCAATGAAGTAAAAGGCCAATTGGAACTCAGGAGCTGTGGACTTTGTTTATTTCTTAGGTTGGAGTGTCGTGATCCATCTGCGAATGTGACACCCGTGCTCGGAGCAACTTGTCATAATGACCAAAACCGGGAGGTACTGATGCATATGTCGCTAGTAGTGGCTTGCGCCGCACCACTTGTGGTTTTACCTACATTTTCCGAGTTTGTAAATTTGAAGGAGCAGGACTCAGTCTGTGAGGAGCGAATTTTGCACAGCAATCAGCTCGGGCTGCTCTCCCACATAGACCACATTTAGATAACCGTTTCCCAGAACCAAAATCTGCGAGCTTTCCCAACTTCAGGATCTAAATAACAGGTCGTCATTGCTAATAATAACACGTAGTGATCACATGGACTGACAAACGTGCCGCAATATGAAGAAAAGGTAATGTGTAAGGTGGAGAGGTGAATGATCTAGAAAGGTGAAGGGAAAAAGTCTCGACGATTCATATGGAGACTCGCAACACGAGCGTCATCGGCTTCTGTTTTCTGCTATCTTAGCGTTCTCAGCCAAGTGTTCACTGTCCCTCTGACTCCACCCAGTAAACGGGGAATACATTATTGAAGCAAGATTCGGGCGAGCGCCTTCATGCCTCGAACCCAAGTCATACTCTGGCCACCAAGCCTCCACTTCCAATCTAACCCACCACTCGCAAACAAAGCATGATATAGCAGGTGGTGAGTTAGTGTTCGTAAAATGTGGTCAAGCCAACAAAGCCTGTGAGTGTGTTCAAGGGTCGACAGGGTCTATCCGTTCCGAAGACATGTCGGCGAATTTCATCATTGCCATACACCGCCAACGCTTTGGAGACAACGGACATCAAAAACGGATACTCTGTGAGCATCCTCCGCACGAATGAACCAGGTTTTGGGGCCGTACAATAGAGCTGCTTTTACAGGGACATTGTACATCTGATTATTCACAGAAAAACAGATCATGCTGACGCCACAGATATCGTTAGTTGGCAAACGCCACTCCGGCTTTTGCTATGCGATTTGTGACCCCACCAGACATTCCGTCAACCTTCTTACAGCTGGCTAGGTACATGAACTTCTCGATTACTTCCAACTGCATACCATCGAAGCTGAGAGCAGGAGCGGAGTCCTACCAGACTTACAGCAACACCTTGCACTTAGCAATTACAAGGGCTACAGCAACCTGATGAAGTGAAACCTCTAATTTTCTCAAGGTGTTCTTGGCTCCTCGTGAGCCCTCTCAGAATGAAGCTATCTCATGTGCATGCTCTGTCTCGAAGTCGAGTTCTTGAGGATACCATCATATTTGCAGTTTGTCAGCACACTCCAGGATCCACCCTACGGTTGAATAAGAGGAGGGGATGGGAAACAACTGTCCGGCACCCTCACTTCAGATACTGATGCTTGACGGCACACTGCTGAAAGCTCTTATCCTACCGGAGGTCTGATAGTAAACAGCTTTCAGGATGTTTACACACTTCTCTGACACATGCCTCCTCGATAAATAGTTCCGAAGTATCTCTTGGTCAACTGTATCAATAACCATAGACAGCAATACATCAGTTTACCACAGATGCTTAACTGCCACGCTGTCACGAAGAGAAAAAACCCCATATAGAAAGAGTGGAAGAAAGAAAATGATGGGAATGGACCTAAATATTAGAAATAGCTAAGTCCATATTCAAACGTTTAACATCAAGTTGCCTACACCTTACAAACAAACAAACAACCAAATTGGAGATGAAAATAAAGCGTTATCTGCAACACAGCTTCCTCATTGCTTTCATTGCCCCGCGTCACTAAATACATTCACTTCACAGACAACTCGGCCAAACAACGATAACATTCATGCCACTGAGCTGGATTAGCCGCCATCTCACCTAACGTCTTCAGCCACTGACTCTGTGAATCGCGAGGGCCTCACCCCGGGATACGAACTCGATTTACAGTAGCCAATCCCTTCACGAAAGATTTCGTTTCTCTACGTCAGGTCCACCTCGCACCTTACGCTAATCGGCCGCTGCTCGGTGTAGCAGACGACTAGCTGATATCCTCAGTACATGACCCGGCTATCGAAGTCTGTGCAAGATTTTTAGGAATTGATCAAAGGAACCTGTTTCGCAATCATTACCAAATACCCGCATCCTAATCTCTTCATTGTTCATTCATGGGTGCTTTCCGGTGCGAGTGGTCGAACACAGATCTAGATGGTCAAATACCTCAAGACGGTTCACGTCTTCTACCCTGAGCCACCAAGTTTCGCAGTCGTCATAGTTGCTTTATATGCGTGACCATCGTGTCTCAGAGAAATGTCTTTGTCGCCAGGTGTGTCCTAGGTTAGCGATTACCGCCCTAGCCTTAGAGGTACCAACTTCCGTTTCATTCCCCTATACCATCGCCACCGCAAACGCAGCTTCGCATGTACATGAACCGATCGACAACCTCCATAACTTCATTATCCAGTATTAACTGTGTAACCGCGACAGTCTTGGAGGAGCACTTTCAACTTCGAGGTTGCAAAGCGCATCCCGAAGTACTTATTAACACTGTGCGAGGTAACGTCTAGCGTTGTCTATGCTATTTTGAAGTTGTCTGACAACTTGCCGTAGGCGTACTTAAGATTAATCAATCCTCCACCAAATAGAAGGTACATGCCGGCATCTTGTGAGTGCCAGAACAGTTCTCTGTTGTATCGTCCATCACGAAATTAAACGAAAATAGTAGAAGGGGACATTTTTGACGTACGCTGCTGTTGGTGCTGAAACTGTTAGTCAGCTGGTCGTAGTACATAACCTGAGCTAATGCATGGGATTAGAACATATGAATTGTTAGGAGCAATGTTGTGTCTGCCATCCAACATCTCTATGAGATCCACTGTTTGTTTCGCACGCGAGTCTTCGTGCCGCGTGCTGCAATACTTGCTTCATGAATGGTCTATGGGATTCTGGTCTGTTGTTCATTAGGTTCTTCAGGTTGAAAACTGTTAAACTTGCAGCCTAGGCTGGTTTGGTACTTATCTTTTACCGGAAGCATGGCCAGTTTCTTGATATTCTACCGTTGTTATCGATGGAGTCGTTGCTTAGCAAAAGCAAAAACAAAGCAGCAACGTACCAACGCATGTATCAAATCCAGATGTGAGCTTCACTAAGAACGACAGTCCTGACCAGAACCCTGACACCTGTAACTTAAAGTTATGTGGTTTTTCTGGGACCAGGTCTGATTCGGAGATAGGGGACGCCGTGTGTCATCTAAGCTAGATTCGTCCCTACCAATACGGCCGATCTAGACATTCAAATCCCCGGTTAGAATCACGTGTCAACCGAAGGAGGGCGAATAAACCTGAATACGAGGCGTTCTTGGCACCAACTCATTGTAGCCAGCTGGAACATAAACAAACAATGGAAGGATTTTTGAAGATTTTGTGTCTAGAGGAGGGCTTAATAGAATCTGCCTAGCGAACGTCACAGATTCCACTGATGACAGGGCTCCAATCTCTTAGTGCGGCTGCGGCCGTCGTGCTGAGGATCATACTGCCTCCAGGCTGATCGATTGCGGCAGTCGTGGAGTCACTCGAAATGCACAGTCGGCATCGAGTTGACAGTGCGGATGCTGTTAGTTCCACACGTCGACTGTTGTCCTGTAAGGCAACAGACATAAACATTCAACGAGTCTAACGTTCGGGCGAGAGCGACCTGTTGGTCACGAACGTTAAAAGCACTCATTAATTCACACTCTAGGTCTAATCAAAGGACGAAAGAGGCTTGGAATTGGATGGTAAGAGATGGGACTTATCGACAGTGTTATTGTGATTTGCTGTACATGTTGTAGTTACTTAGTATAGTTAAAAATGAGGGTCGGAAGGGTCCTAGGAATTAAATTTGATAGAACAGTTGGGGAGGGGTCAACAGCAGCTTGTTTTATCTTATCCGCTGTGCTGTATACAGCGAATAGGGCGACTTGGTTTATACTGCAAGATAGCCGATGCAGTATGGAGTGAACAGTTTTGTGAGTATTCATAGTTGTGTAGGTTAGAATATTGCGGGGATTCCGAGGCCTAGACTGGACAACAACTAGGGTTATAAGCCAAAGCCTCTGGTTCAAAAGTATGTACCCCAAAGCGGCGGGTGGGTGGCAGTGTACCAGTACGGGTACTTTTTTCGGAAGATGCTACTTTTTCCCCAACTCCCAACTTAAAAGGCCAGGAGACTGGTTTATCAAACCCCTACCTATTGACATGGCTGGTCTGAACGACTGTCGGTGTGATCGACACGTGCAAGCCGTAATACCGCGTCAAGGTTCAGTCACATTGTAGCTGAGTTTTAGTAAAGTGCAAATAATTGAAATTGAGATAACTCAAACCAGGTAGAAAATTGAGATGTAGGTACAGTGGTAATATAGTTGTGATCGCAAAAGACGCTTGGCCTACGACGTTGTTTATTGCATAAAAACCCGTACAGGTCATGTCAAAACTCATGAACGCGTACATGCATTTGCATGTCTGACGTGTATTCATGCACATCGAGCAATGGTACATTGTCATTCGCCTCGGTGACACGTCCCCCATAATACGTACACTATTCCAATGGTCACTTCTGGTTCCTCGTCTTTCTGGCATTGAGACCTGCCCTTTAGTTCTTGAATGTACGCACCGTACTACTGTAGTGGATCTAAACGTTATATACAATTCAGGTGTGAATACGAAATCAGAAGGGGATGGAAAAATAAAAATAACTAACCCAGTAGTTCGTGAAGGTGTGTCGTTTAGAGTCCCACCACACTGAATGAAGTATTCAACCGATGTAATCTGTCGTATACTTCCCAAATAACTTTAGAGGTCACAACGAAAATAATTCCGACGACAGATGAGTTCGGAGATACGCTGAAATAAGGGCCGATTCAGTTAATCGTCAACTCCCTCGAAATTTGTACATACGTGACACTGAACGCAGAGAGATAACACAGGGCTCGCGACCTTGGACGTCTAATTTTTATATTGCAAATTGACTCAGCTCACATGATTTAAACGAGTGTACATGTGAATTTGAAGGTGAAAAATGCGAAAAACAATGAGAATTGTGCAGTACAAAATGCTGTACGAGACACTACACTACTCACACGAAGCTGCATGTTATACAACAGTTTGTAATGCAGTTTGGTAGGTGTTCAGGAAAAGTGCACAACATTCACGCCCAGACATGTGCTGTTCAGTTACAGGCCGTCTATGTTAATGGCGATGAAGACACCAACTGGCAATCTGTGGTGAGTTTTAGATGTGGATATTTACCCGCTCATCCTTTAAAGGTGTGTAAACTGGGACGATTGTATCATGCAGTCAGGATGCCGATTACTTATCTGCTGATGATGTGATTGCGATAGACGATTCATTCTCTAGAAGGGGATAGTGGAAGTCACTATCAGTAGGTCATTCATTACAGGTCGATTTTCACCTCTGGTTTGAACCTTTACCACTGAGAGGGTGGTGACCAATTAAACCCGGTGGTCGTGTTACTGTTGTTTAACTAAATTGTGTTTAAAGTAAGTGCACTTGTGAGGGTGAACCAATGAAAACAAGAAGTCAGACGCCCTGTTGCTTTAAATTACAACTTGGTTGTTTGTTTGTATGATGCTGACACCTTGACGTCAGATGTTTGAGGTTAACCTTGAAAGCTTTGTAATTGAATCCCATCCGTCCTTTCGTTGATGGCTTGTTGTGAGTGCGTTAATGATTCATCAGTCCGAAATTGTTGTTGGATACCTCAGTGGCACTGATTGCAGCGTCACGCGGTAGCATCGTTGCTTCTTAAAGTGCTGAGAGTTGCGCTTGGGTTCGAGTCTTCTTTTGCACTGTGAGGTGGCTGGCGTTGTGGAGTTGTTTTCTTTTGTCCTATTTAGAGTTGCTGAACTACTTTGTTTCTTTCTCCCAAGTTGTAAGTGATGTCATTGTTGTCAGCGATTATGTTCCCGCAGTTCTGTCGTTGACATTCGACGGTTCTGAAACGTGCGGCCTGATTGTGCGCTTGTTTGCACAAATAGGGAGGCTATAAAAAGAGAACATCACCGTCGGGACGGACAGGTGAAAATACTGTGTTCGTCTGACTTCTCCAATCGTCCAACGCTAAGCCCATTCTAGCCGATCAGTCTACGAAAGGACAGGTCATTAAGTTGTTCGCTTATGGACCGGTCCACGTAAATGTAAACGGTCATGAGATTGTCCATCTGGTTCGAGAATAAAGAACACTGAAAGATAAAAACCGTCGGAATAAAATTAGAATAGCTTGGTAAATTAAAGTCAGTCAGAAAGTTGGCAGCGATGCGATTGCGAACAAGATATTGGTCGTGGTACGTTACCATGTCGGACGGCGTTTCCGTCCAAGTCTAAACGACCACGAACTTGCCGTCTCAGTAGCGGGCACCCGTCCACTTTAATTAGCGGAACAGTCAGGATCTTTGTTACTTATTTTTTGCCAGCTTACCTAGTTGGTTCCATCTTGTCGTTATTGGTCTCATAAAGTAACGTTTGTGTGGCATGCGGAATACGTGGTCTGTCCAGCTAGAGACGGTTGAAGGCTGGTGTCTGATGGTGGTCTTCAACACGAATATTACTATCGTTTGACAGTTGTCTCTGATGCGAGAAAAATGAATGAGGTGAAGTTTTGAGAGATCATTGGGTTTTGTTTCGCTCACAGTTGTTACTCAAATGTCTGTTTGCAGTGTGTGGGCGCCTTGATATCGGCTAGTAAAGTCTGAACGGGTTTTTAGAGATAAAGTTCCATTCCCCTCTTTTATTTTTAAACAGGCTTTTTTTTGGTTGTGATCATCGCCATCACTTCCAGTTTTAAGCCTTACTCAGCAAGATCATGGCTCGGATCACCGTTGATCTTGTCAGTAGTTCACGAAGCACCGTCGTAGCTTGCTACTGCAAAGTATCAACAGATAGGTCAGAAACAGTTTTTTGTACAATGTATCTCTCGAGCACGTTCCGCTACATATCGCAGTTTGCGGGTTCATATTATCAAAGTACCAATGAACATTCGATAATCCTATAACCGGACAAAGGCTCCAGCGTTCTGATCATGAATAGAACTGATCATATATCACGAGTGCAGCTACTATTAAGTAACCAAATTTTCTCGAGATAACTCAACAGACAGTGTTGTCGTACTTGAACGACGCGTTGACAAGGAAATACAAGTATTAATGGAAGAATATTTCATTGTTCAGTCAACCTCCGAATCAGTTACTCCTAGAGGATCACATACTCATCAGCTGTATGGCTTGCCCAAACTGCACAGGGTTTTTGTATCACTGAAGCCAATATTATCCATATCTAATTCATCACAACACAAGTTAACACAGTGACTGACCCAACTTCTCTAGCTCGTAAACCAATCAGTGTTTCGAAAAACTGAGAGAATTTTGAGCTAATCAACCTACTCGATGGTTTTGGACTGTAGCCACAAGCATATGATCAGTTTGGTCATAACTTGTTTGTTTACAGATGTTCCTCTGGTACACACGGTTGATATGATTTGTCAGTATATTGACACATCACTTAAACATAGGATTGCTTACGTCTGAGTTAAAACGCCTCCTGCTACTTTGCGCAGCGAACGTAAAGTTCTACCTCTAGGGAACTGGCAATACATAGGTCGATGGTGTTGCCGTGGACAGTCCACTCGATCCGCTGCTAGTCGATATTTTCATTCCCCCTCTTGGGACAGACCGTAGATGCTGTAATCAGTCAGGTTCACTTCTGCCGGCCTTTTGTCCACGATATCCTGCTACTTACCAACACAAAGGAGATGACAACAATTACACTCGACTCAGTGAACAAGCTGACTTCCCAAAGTGGTTTTGTCACTGAGCACGAACATGAAACCCTATCGTTTTAGGTATTCACGTGAAGCTCCGAAATAATGACTTTGCACCACGGTTCGTCCACAGGAAATACTTGGACTGGACAGTACCTGAACTTCCACAATCTTATGCTGATCCAGTACATGCGTGGTCTGGTGAGAACTTTGTTTTATCTCATAAGGCGAATCTATCTAAAGAAACGCTGGCCAGACGCTCAAAGAAAATGGCTATCAATCGGCATTTGTGGAGAAATTCAGCGAACAAAAGCCGTCTGCCACGATGACTTCAACAGCTTTCCAAACCAAATATCTACTTCCCTTTGCCCTACAAAGGTGATAATATTGCTACTCTGTTGAAAACTTGTCTCACGGCGACTACGAAACTGACGTTCTTTGTGGCCCAGCTGGTCTTTCTCCTTCTCTATCACTCCAATCCCAACACCACCTTTGAAAACATGGCTACCGCTTGATGCTAAATCTTACATCGTTTATGAATTCTCATGTGAGTGTCGAGCCACCAACATAGACAAGACGGAGCATCAGTTGCGCAGTCGGGTCAACGAACACTCCTGGATATCACTATGTCGGACTCAAGTAAGAATCTGACAAGTCACAAGGAATCAGCGTCATCGATCGATCGACAGTTGTTGACCTCAGCTGAAATTAGAGAAGACCTTTCAGATGCCTTAAGCAACAAAAAACCGAAAGCTTCCCCAATTCAGGGAGTCGGTAGCAATTTAACAATGGGAGTCACTTGTGTGTGCAGCAGTACCAGGTTACCCTCGTATCTGATGTGCATTGATGTGTGTCTGTTTGTTACTCTTGTTATTTGGCTTCAATGTCTATTGAACTTTGCTGTATAAACCCGCAGACTGCCGTATGTACCTGATGAGATACAGCGAATTGTGCTCAGGAGATGCATTGCACAAAAAACTGTTTATGACTTCTCTGTTCCGACTTGTTACAGGAAAAAGTTGTTTCACTACAAAGTAAAAAACGGAGATTTGTGGAAAATGGGGTCAACAACCTTACGTGTTTAGCCTCCTCGCTGACTGCAACACACTACGTTGTCTGAGGGCGTTTCCGACCAACCGTGTAGTTGATCACCAATCTCCCAGTTAGGCAGGCAGCGCCTACCAACCTTGTACAGCGGGATTGTCAGTGATTACACACCTTGTGACTACGTTATTTCCTGGCCGTCTTGTAGTTCCTCTCAGTCACCATGCTGAATACTGTGTTGCGACAGACATTCGACAGCACAAGGACTAAACGACTTTGCTATCTTAAACTATACCATTTCGTTAACCCACTTATCAATGGCAAGCTTGCACGTTTTTCAAACGCCCTTCGGCAGATTTCCACATCGCTCATATAGTCGGCTTTTTATAGGCGGCGGAGGCATCGTTGGTCGAATATCAAACAAGAGTTCACATGCATCACCCACGATTGTGCTAAGTACCCGATACTATTTTTGAGAAACAACGGGGCGCCTTTGTAATGTCATTAGTGAGTGATTAGCGAATACACTATGCGTTTTCGCTGATTTCATGGCCAACTTCAAAGACACTGCAAGGTGATGGGCTAATGTTGGCCAGGTAGGTAAAGTGATTGGGGATCTCTAACGGCCGACTGGCAACAATAAAGATAGGGTCAGCAGCAACTCACTCTTCTAACACCTTATACTTGGAAGGCGTATACCGTGCCATTTACCCTGTTCGGCACGGTCGGCGTGTTTTCTACAAAGGATTTCTGTAAAGCAATGTCTCCAATTACTGAATCAGTTGGTTTACTGTCTGCAAGAGACTCCATTCGGAGTAATCCTCCTAGACTATCCGTCATAGTTAGTCGTGTGACGACTAGGTGTACCTGTGAGTCGTTTGTGTATCGCTGTGAGTGGTATCGGTGACAGAAGACTCAGTTTACCTGGCTGCTTGCCTTCTTGACAAAGTGTTTGTGGAATCATGAATGTAGTTTCAGTTAGTAGATATTTTTAAAAATTGCTGTGCGCTTATATGTTCAAAAACTATTGTTCATGAACTCGATCTTGGTCTGGACTTAGTGACCTTTTATAACCCAGCGTTCCACTCACTCATCCCCTATTGTTCGATATAGAATTTGATATTGACGAGTCAATAGGAAGCACTTGTATCAACTCCTCTTCGTGTCCTAACTGTTTTTTGGGATTGCTTTGTTGTTGGTTCCTTGTTTTTCAAATAAATTCCAGTACCAGTTGATTTTAATTTTCCTTTGATGTCTGTGGAACATTAATGTTCACTCATGTTTTATTAGTGCTTTTGGTTTCCGTTTATTTCCTGGCGTTATTTCGGTGCCCATTCACCTCCTGTATACAGTCTTTCCGAACCGTCATGCGATGTCTTCGCAGCATTTCCCGATGCTCCGAAACCTGAGTATCTTCACATAATTGACAATGATTACAGCAGCATAGATCGCCTAAATTCCATGATGACACCCGCAAGGCAGGACGGATTACCTGCAGCACGTTTGCTTGGTTCGGTCGGAATGTTCGGTAGTCTGACACAACATGAAATGCGTCACTGGGTGTGTGACTGTACGATGCCATCATTTGAAGAATTCACTCTTGGTATTGCCTGTGGGCCGGGCTGTATCAATCGTGCGTTGAATATTGAATGTGGGCCCTCTTGCCCGGCCGGGAATTTCTGCAGCAACCGACAATTTCAGGAGCGTCTATATGCACCAACGGAACCATTCTACTCTGGGCCGGGCAAAGGATGGGGATTGAGAAGTACTTCTCTCATTGAAAAGTGCGTTTTAAATTATTCACCGACTTGGCTTTGTTTATTTTCATTCAACGAATAATGTGCACTTTGTAGAGTGGTGGTATGTGTGCTTTCACTTGTTATCTCACCTTGGTTGACACAGTGTGTAACAATAGGTGGTGATTGTTTATTGTGTGAAACACTGAAACTGTTGTTCATTCATCTTACATCTGCTTGTTGGTTGGCCTCATATTCTTAAGGTAAGGTGGATTTAAGTAAATCGGGATTACTTTATTGTCTCCGTTTTCAATTACGCACTCCCATAATTTTGTTATATACTGAATTGCTCGCTTTGTTGAATTCATCGTTCAGAGCTTATTCCCATCCGTGTCTGTGGATGCGATTGTTTTTCGTTCTCATGTGGGCGAATTCTCTGTCTCTGAGGCATGTGGTTCTTTTTTTTAATTATACTGTTCTCTTGTAGTTGAACATCACTTACGTTTGATCGCTGGCTTCATATCCTGGTACCCTTTCCAGCTAACCTGTTTCGAAAAGAATTACCAGGCTCGTTTCTCGCTTGTTAGGGCTTGTCAGTGGGGTAAATCTTTGTGCCATGGAATTAATGTGACATCAGCCATCCCCGCCTACTCACCGATCATGTTAATTGATGTCCAACCGGTGTAATTTTGTTACCTGTAAGTGGTTAGAACGTGGTAGGTTTTACGCGCTACATCTCTCATGTTCGATAATTTCCTCAGTATCTGTGTCTCGAAAAGAGAGACGGTTGGTGTTTTTTTAGTTCGCCAGTTGCCCTAGTTACGCAAGTTGGCGGAACGTTCAACTGTGGTGATTCAGTCATGCTCAACGTGACACTGATAGGTTAATGCCCAAAGACATTCAGTCACTGTACAAATGGTCCCTTGTAGTTCTCTGGTTAAGCCCTGGTATTCTTCGCTTTCAAGCGCTTAGTAAACCAAACTATGACTCAGTACTTCCTGTTGACTTGGCGGATACATGTTTATATGTGCGTAGCTTAAAATACTCTTGCTATATATGCAGAACGTTTAGTTTGTTATCCTGATGCTGGGAACAGTTAATGAACTGTTCTCAGTGTACTGTCCATAATGATGTAGTTATTCCATAATTTGATCGACGGAAACTTGCCGATGTTTTCCATCATTGATTGGCTGTGCACTTCCTGTTTTGAACCTGTCGTCTCCTGCGTATAATTAATACTCCGAACCTCCACCTAAATTTCTTATTCGTCTAGAAATGCGTTCATTCTGGAATATGTTGGGGAAGTAATAAACTTCGCAGAATTTCGCCGCCGTGTGAGACGCTACGAACGTCTTGGACACTCTCATCATTATTTTATGGCGCTTGAAACGGATCGTTTCATCGACGCGGGAACCAAAGGCAACTGGGCTCGGTTTGTGAACCATTCATGTGAACCCAACTGCGTAACACAGAAGGTGATCTCACGTTTTTGTTTTATTTTAATCGTTTGTTTGAAGACATGCATTTCGTTATATGGATTCATTTTGTTGCCTGAACTCGCAGGTAACTTGTTTCGGTGTTCAGGTTTTGACTCGTGAACTATATCAGTGCTTGCCGCGCTTGCTTACTACTACAATAAGGCTTTCTTTCATTCTCACTTCGTTTTATAGCTTCACCCATATATTGCACAGTAAACAACTTGTACAAATTAGCAGTAACGCTGTTTGATGTTCTGCGATCTTTTAATCACATTGTCGATCTTTTGCGTAATATTTCGTAAGCCAATCCGAAGAGACTAATTTTCATATCTCAGTTCCTAACGAGCTCGATCGAACCATATGCTAATTGTTCGTATAGTGATAACTTTCGAAATCTGTTTCATCACCATTACAACAGCCTTAAATCTGACCTAAAGATGCTGTAGCTGGGACCGTCACCCAATCTAACAGTAACATGGAATATATTAGAAGGAAACTTCACTAAGGAGGTTGAAAATTAATAAAAGAAGATTAAGCGGAAGGACTGGAATCGGTATAGATGCAGGTACGCCATTGACTGTGACACACGACCATCTTGGGTAATGTTTCTAACCAGCGGTTCGAGTGATCACGAGGATAAGGTAAGTGACCGGGCTGGTTTGTATGGAGTGCGCTCTGCACCGTCAAATTGTAATCTACTACTTCAAAACTGAGCATTCCCACTCCTACTTTCTTCATTGCAGGTAATCAGCTGGAGACTGTGGACAGTTTCACCTATTCGGATAGCACTACCTTACCAATTTGTAATGTTTCTGATGAGA
>LUCH01003713.1:24102-36261 GCA_013368495.1 Paragonimus heterotremus | reverse complement strand
GGTCGTTCGCCGGTGCGTATTCCAAAACGCTCGGGATGCGCGGTCATTTAGTCAACTAATCACGTTGCACAGCCTGAGGTGGTTAAGTCACGTACTCCGTATGCCGTCTGATACCAGTGATCGTGGGATTGGAGCAGTACTCAAGCAGAAGGGAAAAATCATCGAATATGCCAACAGAGTCCTGACTTCAACAGAGCAAAAGTATTCAACCACTGAGGAGTGTTTGGCAATCGTCCGGACACTGTGCAAGTGAAGGCCGTCTTTATTGGGTCACACGTGGAGACGGATCACATACCTCTAGAATTAATCAGGAATGCCCGCGGTGTAGCATGTGTACCCAATTAACTTTATTGAAGGAGTCAACTGTTTTTACTCCAACGGCCCATTCGCTGGGTAGAAATCTCGATTGCACTTCAGACAGCGGGTCTCGTAGATTGCGGCACAGTGGATCGTCAGCAGAACTAGCATTGCATACGCGTAAAAGTCTTAGTTTTAGAAGATGTCGCATACTTTTTCACAGCGTTGAAGGGATCATAGTAGCGCTGGGCAGTTTCAGTTCTTTAGGAAAACTGAAGCAGTTTTTTCTTCCTCAAAAAATAACTATCAACGATTGCTGTTGGGCAAAAGTCATGTTACGTTTTGATCGATTCGTTCGTTATTACGTACCGCGACCTTGGCTCACACAGTTAGGTTTTTTAAATCCGACAGGCGTCCACTACCTTTTATAAGCGAATTCAGTGTAGCCGCTAATCATCCTTTTTGATTAGCTGGATTCCATCGTCCGCAGTAACCTATGTGCGTTGGCTGTGATTCACTGGACATTCTCCACTCAAAAAAATCGTCCTCATCTAACCTCATTCTGGCAGTTAACACAATTTAGACCTGTCCTTAAAGAACTCCTCAGGAAACTTGACCAATCGAGAAAAATGGTGTGATGTTTCCATTTTTTGGTTGGGTTGTCTTCGTTGATAGTGAAAATACGGTATCAGAAGAGTAGTAGATACAAGGATTTCTCAGATCCTAGTCTTCATTTGCAACCTCGTTTGTCTGAAAGGTATATGTGTACTGAATATGGCTCAACTATAAGGTTTTTGGTCAAATTTCGTCTTTCTTTTGCAGTTAAATTATAATTTAAAGCTGAACGCCACTCACACTTGATCACAGCTTTCTCATTCAGATCGGCCATTCGGTTTGCTCGTTTTTGAAAAGAAGCGCTGTATTCGAGTTTCGCTTTTTCCCGAACTCATCAATGATGCATATCCTCGTCCGGACTGAAATCTTTACTCTGGCCCTCGTATTTGTGACTAACGTGGTAATCACAACGCTAGTAACCTCACAACAGACGATCGAACAGTCATATCCGGGTGCTCAATCACAGCATTGTGTGAATAGTGTCCAGATTGTCCGGACATTTTGTAAGGGTAATAACCAAATTGATCCCGTTTTATTTAAGTAATAACCTCTGAGTTTTTCATTCAGCTTGAAGCTGTTGTCTCCATTGGACTAACAGAACGTAGGAGTGTCGATCGGGTACTCACGTATTCTGTAGGCTCTGTCCACTATTTGTTTATTGTTACTATTAAGCCATTTCTGATTTAGTAAGTCTTTCTTCTGTATTCTCGTGAAATCTCTTATGGCTATACTTTTTGTTCATAATGTAACTATCCTTTGTTTGCTTCCACAGTGGAGCGTGGATGGCAAAATACGGATTGGATTTTTCGCTCGCGAACACATTCCTCCTGGAGAAGAAATCACCATCGATTATCAGTTTGTGCAATTTGGGTAAGTTCCTTTGAGGCACGCGGCGTTATGTCATGAGATGCAACGGTTCGATTCACGGTTCTGTGTGTGTGTGTGTGTATCTGTGTGTGTGTATGTGAATGCTCCGTCCATCTTGTTGTTAATGATTGTTAACGATTGCATCTACCAAGACCATGGTTGTTTGGCAATTAATCCACTTTTCTTTTCAGAAATTTGAGTGTCTGAGGTCTTCTACCCATTCTTTTCTTGAGCTTTGTTGGTATATCGAATGATGAATCGTCTGCCTGATCCTTTCGTAGTTCAACCTTGAGTTTTGTTTTTCCACTTTATCCTCTCTAGAATGCACTAACGTGCACTCGTTAATTGAAATGTTTCTTGTATTACATACTTCATATTCTTCTTGTCGGTTTGAATCATATCATTGCAGTCTCTGTTTATTTTCCGAGAGACATGGGTTTCTTTTTCCTGCTAGCTATCCAATTGACCAATCAACATTGGCCAGCTAGACACAAAGGCCTCACTCACACACCTACTGGTCTTATTCCTTCGGGTTTACACCGGATACGTGGGATGTTAGTGGAACCGCAAGTCGTGCAGCGCAAACCTCTTCGAATGGTGGTTCAAAGCGCAGGCGTCCTTTAGCTTCAGCTACTGTGACAGGCTAATCCGTTTCAGGTGCCGCCAATCGTGGATGCTCCGTTCATTCTGTAGATGTCCCACATTATGTTATTCTTTCTTATACTTTATTCATTTGCCTGATATCGACTGTATTTGTCGTGACGTTTGCTGTTAGTTTACTTTGCATACCTGACTTTCAGGTCTCTATTAATTTCGAAATCGACGATCTGCTGGAATCTGGTTTATCGCTGTTTCGTTTAACCCTTCACTTGCCATGTTTTCCCGTTTCTCCTAATCCATTTTTAGTTTTTGCCGGTCAAACTCGATTTTTGTTCATGCGGAAACAACAGTAGCCGGAATCCTCCGATTTCTTAACAACCATTGTGTTATCATTTCAGTGCATCGGAACAGAAGTGTTATTGTGGCACAGCCTCCTGTTCAGGAATAATGGGATCGGTCAACAAAAATCTGCAGGAGAAAGTTCGTCTAAAGGATACGGCTGTGGTGAGTGTGTTCGGCTGTCTCTTTCCGACTTGTTTTCCGGATGATTGCGTTGAGTATTATTTCAGCATCTGTTCCCGTTGCCTGTCTGTAAATGCGGTGTTCAGCAAATGACAACATTTTCCAAGATTCTAATGTGGTAACAGCTTTTCATTTTCTTTCGCTTGGTTATTTCACAATGTTTGTCACATCAGTTGTTTTTAACTTCACTTTCTGTTCACTGGCGTGTGTTAGCTGAATTTAGACCAGCATCTCTGTTCCTCTAATTAAAAGCAAGTTGACCTAATCATGATTGATACTATTAAGTACTTTGCCTCAAAAAATGAACGAACACCCTCAATTCTGCAAATGTTTTCAGCTGCGCCATGCCAAGTGTTGACTGTTACCATATTGGGTTGTTCGGGTTGATTCATTTTTAACGAACGAGGTTCTTCCGGCTTCGTGTAAACTCGGCATGCTGAATTGCCTATATAGTTTCATCACGCGAACTGAGAGAACGTAAGAACGTTTCGCCATCGTACTGGTCTTCCGTGTTGTGATACGCACTTGCGCTACCCGGATGTTTGCACGCGTTTTGCATAATTAAACTTTATTTGAAGCGTTTTGAATAAAGTAACCAGTGGGCAGCATTCACCATTCGGGTTTGTTTCCCATACTCAGTCAACGGGCCTCTTCTGGATCTATAACTTACAACTCGTCTGGGATCTTGAATAATGAACCGCAATCAAAGTGATTGTTTTCGAAATATGAAGAGTGTACTGGTTGAGCTTACCCATCAAACTTTAGTGCAAATTCGAACTATGAAATCATCAGTTTTTTACATTCGAAATCGAATGAAATAAGTGTCAAGCTACTCACCATTTACATTTGGCCACTGCTATTGAATTCATGTGTACATTTCCGTTGATCCACCTCGGGCCGAAGCACTTGTCGATTTTTTATTTGTCAGTGGTGCATATCTGCGTCCGGACCGGTATGTTATGGTTCGTTTTTGTCTAGTCAGAAGGTAATGGGTTAGTGAGCAATATGTTCTTATCTCAGACATAAGGGCCGGAGCTCCAATATTCACCTGGCCACTCCCAACTTCAATTTGACCGTAGATGCCGATTGACTGTGTTGCTGTCAGTTGTGGATAACGTAGCTGTTTCCGGTAGCGTAATTCAGTACAACGCTATTTATATGCCAATTTACCTATACATTCCATTGTAGACCGTTACCTCGTTAAGCACTAATTGATTTAACAATCCGGATAGCCATAAATACTCTACCCATACTGTAACATGCCAAACTCAAGTGTGAACTCTCATTCACCGAACATGACAGGTTAGCCATGTGTCCGACGCGTAAGGCATACGTGGGATGCTACCATTTAATCAGCTATCAACAGCTGGATTTCGGCATGGTCCTTCGGACTTCTTAACGTTCGTCAGAATGTTTCATCGGCATTAGATACAACCCAGTTTTCAAAACTAATCGCTTGGAAATCCGGAAGCAACTAAGGGGAGTGTGAGACTTTTCTGACATAACGCACTGTCATGATGAAACACATCACTGCTGTTGAGAACTATCAGAGGATATTTTTATTTCACTAACAGCAGGGAGTCGGGCGTGATCAAAAACTTCGCTAGACCGGTGGCGACGTATCAGCAATCGGCAACGACATTAAAGACGTTAGGCAGAACACTTCCAGTGGCAATTCAACGTGCTATCCTTGGCGTTGACTGCACCTGTTAGTACCTCTTGTATTTCCTAAGCTTTTGACATTCCTTCGTTCTCGGAATCAGAAGCGTCATTGAAATGTTACAAGGCACTCGGGCAAGGTAAACTTCCTCCTGTTTCTTTCGTAAATGTGGTCTCAACCCTGGTAAATTAGCTCACAGCTCTCACGTCCTCTTCCGTGTGTAATTCGCTTTAGACAATGGACCGTTTCTCATACTAGAGTAGTACCATCTCGTCGACTCGTACTATTGCTAGTGAGATCTCAGTAAAAGTAAGGAGGACATATTACCTTTGCGAGCGTGTGTTATCTGTGGTATCCGAATGACCTCTGGTTGTCGCTGAACTTTTATATACATTCTGTATTGCTGTATGGTTCAGAAACGTGCTATGTTCGCAACGAATGTCCCAATAGACTGGCTATGTTTGACCGTTGCTCTATCGGCCAGTCCTCCTACATCATGTGAAATGCCTATGTGAGCAAAACGATAGTTCGCCAGTACATATTTCATAAGATCAGTGGCCAGGAAATTGAGTTTTATGGTTTGCGATGGTTAAATGGCACATTCTGCTGGTCAGCTCAGCGTTTACCGCACTGCTCATTATTTCATGAGACCACCAACAATTGGGTAACACCACGTGTAGGTTAAGTGACAACGTGTCACGAAATACGAAGACCTCAACTCTTCTATTGAACAGGTATCCCCTCACCCGCTTGCGAGCCTAATGATCGTTCTGGTCGCTGTTTAGAATCACTGTCTGAAGCGACAGTGTGCCGCAATCATTGATGAGCTTAAATCCAATACGCTTTTGGTTTTTTGGTTTTGTTTGGTCCGTTTCCTTTTTTACCGATACTTTCTTTCCTGGCACAGTTCAGGTCAAAGGTGGTCCGAGCCACAGCATCTTGTGGTCATGCTCATAGTCATTACAAATGAACGAGTGTATGAAGTAGGTCGTTTCGAATGATTGGACTTTGCATGGAGATTTTACATACTTCGTTTGCAGACTATTGACGTATTGGCATCACTTGTAGTGCGTTGGGGCTGTTCACAGCTATTATGCTTCGTAGGCTAGGTTTATCTCGTGAGCAACCTAGCCACTAGGTGCAATTTCAGTTCCAACCCGACCGTAGCTACGTTAACCACATCTTCATATCCTGCCATATGTTTACACACTGTCGTCGAACCGTGCGGACAATAAGATCGCTATATTTACCAGTTCTCTCGGTCTTAGTGAACACTGCTCATACGAAGAAACATCTGAAGGTGAAAGAAAAGTGAAGTGTTACGCTGGGTATATGAACAGGTTTAGTTTACTAATGTCGTCTTGGGGAAGAGAATTTCCCATAATTCCTAGTCGCTTATGTCACGGTACGGGATTTACTTGAAGAGTACACCAGAAGATTCCGACCCGCAGGACAATGGGGGATGGAGTTTTCTTGTAAAACGTTGCACCAGAAACTAATAATTCGAAATTTTGACTCATTTGACAACTATTAGGAGACGCATCTCCTATCGAAACAGCCAAGACGCATTACGCCATATCGATCGGCCGGCCCAGTTCGGATGGTATGCTCGTTGGTGGCGCTATGGTTCCACTCAACCAATCCGATTTCAGCCGTGCGGGCGAACGCCTATGCGCCATCTGGACTGTATTTTTCTGGCGTTGCTTACTGTTGCTCCCTGTAACCGTGACTCGGTCGGACGCCCTGGTTGCCATATATGACCGTTCCATTTGATTTGCTCTGTGTTTGGCTGTCATGTATGGTAATCGTTTCGTCCTATAAATTTAGAGCCTCTGCGACCTAGTTTTGACTCACTGTTCCAATAAACGGTGTTGCCGCGTCTCCTCTTTCTCGATTTTAAGCGTGTAACCACTATCCAGTAACAACAAAGAACTCTCTTAACTCAAAAACAGTACATATGATATTGATGTCTGTCTCGTCCTGCTACGTACTTTGGATGTATTCGACGTTGCATCAAGCTTTTGAGTTATACGAAAAAATTTTCCGTGGCGTAACATAACACATCGACCATTAAGGTCTACATCTGGGTGATCGAAGTATTCTTCGCTCAAAAGTATCTTTTTAACTTTGCTCTTATTCGAAATGCAACATTGCTTCACCTATATTAGTAGTTCTGTGTGCTCACTAGTGCATGTCCCACTACCTAAGCACTCATGTGTTGTTACTAGCTTGACTCACGACCCTATGAGTGTAACCACTCTTCGTGACTACTCTTCTTTGATTTGCCTAACTTGGTTGTGCCTGGTGGGGCCAAGATCTTAATTTACATAACTCTCGATCAAGGCAATGTGCACACCAGGCCACTGCGTCTAGTTGCCAGGATAGGTTTGCCTTTGTCGGCGCCACGTCACTTGTTTATTTAGCAACCTTGCGTGTAAGATTAACATGTATGTATTCTGCTCGCTTGGTTTCAGAACGTCTCCCTATGTGTCTTATTCGATTTTTTCTCTTGTCGCCCAGATTGAACGGCGTGTGATGCAGTTATTGCAACGTGACGCGTTCAAACAGGCGGAAGACATCACGCTACTTCTGCAGGTTATGGTTCAAGAGTGTTTAACTCGGTATACTCGGTTGGAATTGCTCAAGCGCCTGGTGGTAACCGATTCGGTCGCATGTTTGAAGCTTTTCCGTCAGTACAATGGCCTGGATATGTTGGCAGCGTTCATGTGTGATGCCGCGCCAGATGATTGGGAGCTGAAACGACAGGTTTGTATTATCAGTTCGGTTCGTCTTTTTATGCATATCTCAGTTACTTTGTAATCGCCCAATAAATTAACTCTGCTATTCCAGATACTTGTTTGTCTGAACAAGATACCGGTGTCTGAACAGAAACAGGTGCAATCCAATTCGCGTTTGATGGATATTGTTCTGCAGTGGACATTGGATCCACGATTTTGCCGTTCTCGTGGCAATGCGCTGAACGATCAGTCGTTCAGTACAGCTGACGTCAATGAGAAGACTTCACCCAACCATTCGGCTGATAAGGAAGGCCAGTCTATTCCAGCACTACCTGTAGAACGGATGGATTCACATACTTCAGCTGGCGTTGCTAGTGACTCAGACGTGCACCTCGTTTCATTTGGTAGGTTGCTCTTTTCCTTGCGTGAACTGTACTTAGCTCCTTAATCAATCGCATTAAGCTCGCCTTGAACAGCTTCAAATATTTTTTTTTCAGGAGTCGATCGATCTGAGGAGGTGGATACGGATTCTCCAATCCTTGATGGATTCACGAGCGTTTCTGATTCTTGCCCTTCGACACCTGCTTCAACACAATCTTCTGTCATCAGCCATACTACGACACGATCGTCTTCACTTGTTCCTACGGACAGCCGTTCGACTGTTGATGGAATTGACTGTTCAACCATGCTCAGTGGTACACACCCAAACACTTTGTCCTATGCAGACGTTGAGGTGAGCGAAGTTGAACCTGCTATATCTTCGGAAGATCCGGATACAGCAATCTCCACGCCCACTTGTTCCGAAACGGATCCTCCGTCATTACCTCAGGGCCTTCAGGAACACGATTGGATACTAGAAATACGTTCTTTAGCTTCCAAGTTGATCGATAAGTGGACAAAGCTTCCTGTAAGTCCTCATATTTTATATTTCCAGATTGAAATACCCTTGTGTTTTAGTTGAAACTTTTCTTACGCTCCTCTAAGTGTCGTTTGCTATTATGTCATGACCTCTGCACGGAAACTTTTAGCTCCGGAAACCTCGAAGTTCCGGGTGAATTCTTTTTTCATCATGAAGGTAGTCATGAAATATCATGTTGGGAGTGCCGACAAATTCTCCCATTCATTCTTGTGATAACCGGAAGCCTTATTGAAGGTGCTGCGATGACACCAAGAGATGACGGACCTCACTAGAAGACTCCGTACAGTTGACCTGCGGGCGAATACTAGACTCAAAAAGCTTTAGGCATTAATTGCGTTCGTGGGAATAACCCATATTCACCCACTTAGTGGGAAAGTTATCGTGTGTGTTAGGTACCGCGTGCGGACTACCACCACATGTAATTAAGTCCTATGAACTTGTTTAGGATTAGGCAGAGCGATTCGTTGGAATCGTACGTAGCAGTCTGCAAAATACTTCTATCTCCTGTATTAATGTTTGTTTTTCTCTATACATTCATAGATTTGAAAATTAATATCTTAGCCCTCAATAGTAACGATTGCTTACGCTCGCTGTTGTTCTGTACAGAAAGAAAATTATCGAATTCCCAGATTGGAACGACAGGAAACTGAAAAAGAATTACATGTAGCAAATTGTGCCGGATCATCTCTGATTTCTTTGGGCCACATTGGTGAGTGTTTTCTGCTGTTTATTCTGTTTGTACGTTCTCACTTTGTTTCCACATACACAGCTACCTCGAATTAACCTTGTTCGAAAGACTCTCTATTCACTTATCATAATCTACCCTTCACCTCTTCTCATTAGATGTGCGGTTTAATTTTGTGAACCATTAAGCGCACTTCAAGATTATTTTCATCGTTTTTTTCAGATAATCAGAAATCTGCTGCTTCTTGGGGTCTGGCAACAACCACAACAGCCACAAGTCGGTGAGTTTGGAAGCCCTCTGCTTGGATGTGTATTTATGACTCTGTGCGGGTAATCAGCTCATTTTTTTCCGTTCACATTTCTCAGAGCGAAACGCTCAGCAACTGACAATGGGTCTAAATCTTCCTCTTCGAATTGTGACTTACCCGCCGTTGAGAATAACTCCCTTCATAAATTATCTAAAGCCGAACGAAGAAAACTTTTTGAAGCCCAGGTAATTGCTGCGGAAGCTGAGAAAAGCGTATCTTCTTTGGAAGAAGCAAGCAAATCGCCAAGCATGGCCGATGAGCTGCGTGATGTGAGTTTGGCTTGTTTGTACTCCGTGCTACTTAACTATGTAATAGGCAAATGTAAGCATCAGTAACAATGATAATAATATTGCACACGCAACATACATTATATTCGTTTTGCGGTGGCTCTTCTAGCCACCTAGGCAAAGCTGGTGTGCGCACTAACGGTTAGTGTGATTCTTTCACTGTGAACTACTTTGATGGTTGCTTTTTACGGCGTATTAGCCTTAGTTAAGTGAAAGTGCTAGCGCTCTCTAGCTTTTTACCAAGATTGTGTTTAGACCGTTGTTCTTGCATCACCATCAATAGTATGCATGATTGATGTTTAACCTGTTTACGCCTCATTAATGTTGATGAGCACAGTCCACACGTAACTGCTGGTTCCCACCGATCCAGTCTTCGAATCGATTATCATAATAGGGTCAGTAATATCGTGGATGAGAGCTTCAATTTTTAACTTCGTCCAATCTGGTCGAGTTTAAATAATTTCCATCCGATCGAGATAAGTTTACGTCACCTGGTTTCACGCTGATAATGGTGCTACTCGGTCGACTTATTTCGTGTGGGGTCTCTGCTTACGCCAACCGGTAACGCGTTTTCTCTTTTTGCTCCCTATGTATGAATGCACAATCTTGTGCATAGGGCATAACTTGTTTTTATTTCCAGTTAGTTAGCAGATTATGTATCTCTGTATACTGCGATGGGTTCTAATTGGTCAAACTGGAAAACAGTTTGTCACGTAACTATTCGAAGCAGTTTTGCAGGAGAGGGCGATTAGTGGTCCGGCTTGACCTTCAGATTTGCTAGGTCTTTGATCGGGTACAAGTTAGGTATGGGATTGATTCAAATTGTAAACGCACGGTTTTTGTGACCATGTGTTGATCGCTTTCACAGTGGCCGAAATACGATGTCTGTTGCTTTGGATTTAACGGCAAAGTAGATGTTCAAATAGAAAAATATTTGTTACGTCGTCGTTTGGGTATTCGTGATTTTCCTTTAACGATTAGGTAGATACACTATAGAGCATTTTGTCACAATGAGACTGGACCTTGACGCAGTGTGACGGCTTGCGCATCTCGATGACCTATTGGGCTAAACTGGACGGTGTGGCCACCACACCGGTGGAGTCACTCATGCCAGGCAGGCCAATAGGTAAAGGTCTGACAAACCAGTCTCCTGGTCCTCCAGGTTGGGGGTTGGAAGAAGGTTAGCATATTTTCCGGAAAACGTACCAGTTCTGGTACACTGCCACCCACTCGCTGCCTTGCGATATAGGCTTCTGAGGCAAAGGCTTTGGTTGAGAACCCTAATCGTTCTCCTGTCTAGGTCTGGGCGCCCTGACAGTATTTCAGCCCATACACAACCATGAATAGTCACAAAACCAGTAATTCCATACTGCATCGGCTGTTTCACAGTATAAACCGAGTCACCCTATGTGCTGCATACAGCAGGGTGGATAGGCGAAAACATGCTACTGCTGACCCCTCCCCCACTGTCCTGTCAAATTTAGTTCTCAGGCCCCTCCTAACCTCCATTTATGATAGTTACTCCACAGGTCTCACAACAGGTGTAGCTAACCGTGGTAACACTGAGCCAGTAAATTCTGCTTCTTGTCATTTAGCTTCAGGCCTCCCTCGTACTTTGCTTAGACCTAGAATGCGAATCAATATAGGTGCCTTCAACGTTCCCACTCTAAAACAGGACAGTAGTCAGCGTATGGAACTAACAGCACCCGCATTGTCTACCCGATACTGGTTATACACTTCAGGTGACTCCACAGCCGCTGTTACAGGTCAGGCTGGGGTAGGTATGAACCTTAGCATGACGGCTGCAGATGCATTGATAGATTGGATTTCTGTTAACAGTAGACTTTGTGCTGTCCGCTTGGCAGGTTCCGTTAAGACCAACTCTAGACGCAAGACTTTCAGAAATCTTTTTGTTGTGTCTGCTTGCGCTCCTACTGTAACATGCAAGCCGACTGTTTACATGTTGACTGTCCGGCACACCTGCGGACCAACTGTGGGGCAACGTGGAGACACCCGGGGACAGCGTTCTTCCGAAGTAGGGGTTCCAACAAGTCCTGTAAAAGGAAACGACAAGAAACAAGCATGAGCCGAAGGCCCAGTAAGCCATGCATACGACTTACACAAACTAAAAGTAAAACGGCGCCGACAACACAGCAGCGCGCTCCGTCACCAATTCAAGTTCAACTGGTGCGCGCCTGCTGGTTTCGGTCGCACGTTACACTACTAACTGTAGTGACGTGGGCGTCAGGAGCGCATTTTACTCGTATCTGGTTGCTCTCCTTCGTTCGACACGTGGCTCTGGTATAGTCGTTCTGGCGGGAGATATGAATGTTCAGGTCGGCCGCCTTGGTGGAGCCGAATCTCGTTTAGGTGGCAAGTTTAGGATAGCGTTACATCGGTCAGATAATGGTGGGCGATTGTTGCAGCTGTACGCTGAGTGTAAGCTATTTTTAACCAGCACTAGTTTTAGGCATCGTTCACTTCATTGCTATACTTGGCGCCCGCCTGCTCCGAATCAGGCCTGGTCTCAGATAGACCACATAGCTGTTAGTTACGTGTGGCGTGGTGTTGTATGACAGACAGTTTCGGTATGAGTAGTATACTGCTCGAGTAGTATATTACCCACAGGCAGCATTTTGGAACAAAAGAGCAAGCTCCGAAC
>LUCH01003713.1:0-22505 GCA_013368495.1 Paragonimus heterotremus | reverse complement strand
GTGGACCTCCTACCTGGTGGAAGACTGACCGATCTTGATAATGCTGACGATAGGGTGTTGCTGTTTGACAACGTTCAGGTGGCACAAGCAACACTGAACACAATTTCGCGTTCTGCTAAGTACTTCGGTATGCGCTTTGCAGCTTCGAAATGCAAAATGTTTCTGCAAGATTGCTGTGATTACGTAGATTTAATGTTAGATAATGAAGTCATTGACAAGTTTGTATACTTGGGAAGCTGCATCAGCCGCGGCGGAGGTGTAGAGAATGAAATAGAGGTGCGTATTTCTAACGCTAGGGCGGTGTTTACTAATCTGAGGCATTAATGACGACAAAGAGGTATTTCCCTGAAACTTAAGAGTCGCGTATATCAGACAACAATAAGGGCTGCATTACTTTACGGCAGCGAAACCTGGCAACTCAGGGTAGAGGAGGTGAATGGTCTTCAAGTATTTGACCACCGGTGTCTGCGTTCAATCGCTCGTATCTGGTGGCACCAGCGAGTAAGCAACGAGGAGGTTAGGAAGCGGGTATTTGGCACTGTTTGTCAAACGAGTTCTTTTTTTCAGTCCTTACACTTGCACAGACTTAGGTGGTTAGGTCATGTACTGAGGATGCCAGTTAGTCGTTTGCCACACCGAGCACTGTTTGCCGACGCTGGGGTAGACTGGCGCAAGGTGAGGGGTGGACAGATGATGACCTGGCGTAGACAAATGAAATCGTTCATGAAGGAGTTGGCCCTTAGGTCGGCTTCTTCTCCCGTGCTGGCGCCCTCGCGCCTCGCAGAGTCGCTGGCTTGAGGCGTTAGGTGAGATGGCGGCTAACCGAGCTAAGTGTCGTGAGTGTTGTCTTTGTTTGTCCGGGTTTTCTATGAAGTGAGTGCATTTGATGACGCAAGGCAGTGAAAGCCGTAAGGATGCTGATGACACCTTACATTCACTTACAGGTCGGTTTGTTTGCAAGATGTAGGCGCCTTGATGTATGTTTGAATGTAGACGTAGCTATTTTTAGTGACTAGGTCCCCTCCCCTCTCCTTTTTTCTTCCTAAACAGGATTTGTTTCTTCTTCATAGTTGTGTGGCCGTTGAGCATCAGTGTGAACCACTGATGTATTGCTGTCTATGATGATGGGAGCATTTTGTACTTCTCAAAACTTTTTCAATCGAAGTTGAATTCGTTTATTATTGTTCAGGCCGTTTAAACGTTTTTGCCTTATTCTCGTTCTAAATTTTTCTTGGTGTGTGTACTTGCCTAATGAACTGACATTATCGTTTTGACCACAGTACTTTCTGCTTTCCGCTTGTGTAGCCACTCAGCTCTTTTTGTCCAAAGGTTGCAGTATTCTTTTGTCTCTCTAGTTGTTTCAGTCTGATGTTTCCATGCTTCCTGTTAGGTATTTTACATTCATACCGTTTGCTTTTGTTTAATGACTACATTCCCATAATCAGCGTAACAATGTTTGTACACTGTTCGTTGTCTATACCGTTACACTTTATTTCACGCAGCTGTTGCTCCGCGCACTTGTTGACGAGATGAAAACCGGTCAGCCAACGGCTATTGACACCGAACTGATGAATTTAGATGATGGCAAGATAGTCGCACTTTTGACCACATTCCTTCAAATGCTGCCACATCTACTGTCAAAAGTGACAACCTCCAAGGAGCTGGCAACAGTAAGATTGTGCATTGACATAAGCATGCTCCCGGTGCCTAATGATTGGGGCAATAAAAGATTAACGTGTTTTTTCTGTAATTGAGTTCACGTGACATCTGGGGTTGTTATTACAATTTACGCGTGTTCGTGGTCATTATTCTAGACTGCATAACGACAACGTTGCCGTTATCCGCCTAATCAATATTAGGTTGTCTACCATATTCTAAAGTCGCTTGCCATTAGTTCATATATATTCCTAGTTTTATTTCGCCACTAAAGTTGCTGCTGAACTATCTGTTTGGCACCAACCGTTCACTGATTAGACTGTCGTAATAACCGAAGACAGACGACGCAGAAAGTGTTCGCAGTGACTACGTGATAACGACACCTACTGTCAATCTCAAGTTTGTGAGTTCAATTCCTGGTTTCCAAAACTGCTCTTGCCTAGGTTTGAACAGGAGACTTAAGATTTGAGGTGGCGTGGAATTCCACTCCTTGATCTCCGTCTGACTAGATCACCAAAGCACGTAGTCATGATTGTCCACTGAATTTCACTCAGTCTCCGTGCTCATGTGATATATAAACCACGAAACTGTTACAGAAGCTGTACTAAGACATTCCAAAAGTTAACTCGTAGTTTCGTTAAGAAACTTTATCCTTACTGTCTATTCTTTTTCATGCATTTTTGTATTCACCTCACCATTTCCAATATGGTGAATCAACTGTGTGATTCATTCATAACGGCCATGAACATATTCCAAAAGCACTGTGGCACGGGCCGCAGCTCAGTAAAAGAAAAAAGGACGAAACAAATTAATAAGACAAGGCTAGACGTAAAAACCGTAAATGGTACGAACGCAGGCACTCCAATGATTATGACGCATTGCTATTTCAGATAGCCTTTCTAATCGGCAGTTTGAATAATCACGGGGACACCTACCCGCCTTGCTCGATGGAATGGTTTTGGACGTCTTACTTCGTGTCGACGTTGTTGCTTGACTATCATGCAGTTTTACCCCATTGTTGATGGTCTCCGTATATACTGCTCAGTGCGGTAATCGCCAAACTGATGTTGAGTACGTGACTCAACCCTTGCAGACTGCAACGTGATTAGTTGGGCAGCTGATCACGTATCCTGAACCTTCCGGAATGCGTGCTCGCGAACGGTTGCATTGTTGTCGTGATCATCCCACCTAACGTGCATCAAATGACAAAAACGGTGATAGCCAATGACAACACGACTGTCAGCATGTTCGTCAGGAAGGATGAAGTTTAGTTGATATGTTAATTTTTCTTTCCCCATGTGCATACAAACGGTCAGACCACTTTTAATTGGTTGTACCATAATTTGTGCTAAGTTTCCTGTGTTAAAATTTTAGGAAAACTCTCAAAACAGCAGTGGTGAATGACCTTGGTGTTATTCGAAACTGTTAACGGGAGACATCTTGCCAACGCAACCAGTAGCAAAGCGAAAGCGCATGACAAATGTCAGTTGTTGACCAACTTAATGAGAAGTGGTTGCACAAAACTGCCTTATCTGAACGGTAGGAGCTTTGTAGCAGGATGATAACAATGTACTCCTCAGCATCCGTGGCTCGCATAAATGTTTGACCGTCGTAGACTGGTGGGAAGGAAAAGCAAGTACTTAAGTAGAAAGCAAATGAAACCAAGGGATGAAAGGTAAACACTAAACTAATCCGTCTAGATGCAGATGTTAAGATTCCTGCCCTTTACAAACGTATAACCGAGCTATGTGCATAAGTAACGCGTCATTAGCCGGTTTTCTCTGCCTCGCCCGCCATTACTTGTGCTTACTTAACAGACAACTCGGCCAAACACTAGCGACATTCACGCCGCCGATCTCCGTCCACCACTATCTCTTCTGACATCTTCATCTGTCGCCTCTGTGAATCACGAGAGCCCTGGTCCCAATGTCGAACCTGACATACAACTGTTCTCCTTTTGTTGATTAACTTCACTACTGTACGCTAGCTCGTCTGTCTATCTCGCAACATGTGCAGTCAGTCACAGCATTGGCAGAAAGTGTTTGGTGCGAAAGAGTACTGGCTGACATCCCGGATGCATGACCCAACCATTCACGTTTGCGCATACTTCAAAGTGTAGCGAGTAGACTCGTTTGACTCCCATCGTCAAATGCCCGTTTTCTAAGTTCATCATTGTCTACCCGTTGGTGCTACCCGAATTGAACGGTCGAGCACGGACCTTGAACGCTTGAAGACGGTTCGAGATCCCACTTCCGAATAGTATATTCAGGGTTATTACTAAAGGTGATCCGTTTCGTGTATAGTGTTATCGATATCAGCTACATCAGTAATCTGGTGTACTCCGTACGAGGGAGGTTGCTGTACTTACAAAATATAGATATAATGGGATGTTGGTGAAATATGGGACATGTTCGTATGTTAATTACTTTTACGGATTAGTTACTTTCAAAAGATTCACGACTGGACAGCTCATCGATCGCTTTTCGCACGACGCATTTTAGTTCATTTGGGTTATGTATAGTTCCTCAACGCTCAAAATTTTGGTACAAACAAGGGGTGCAGAAAAACATCCCCTATGGTGCTGTAGAAAAGCATAAGAAGATCATCGTTGAAATACTTATGCTCATTTCGACGAAGGATTGTACCCGTTTGAGCGTTCTTTGTACATAGTTGGCAGCGTCTCTGTCTTCCGTTTATTTGCCATGGTGGCCGAAGCTTTATGGTGCTTGTCCACCTGTGAGTTGCGCTGCATCATTCTTGATTTCAACCACATGCGCACTGCATCTGTCGCAAACCCGGAAGATTGGCTTGGGGGCAGATGATCAGTGTACGCTATCACCCACCTTGTCGTATCGCAGGCGTTTGCCATGACAAAGTAATTTGACAATTTCTAAAGTACAACGAAAATCGGGCATTTGTGCGGTTGATCTAAGTTAGGCTTGTCTTCTAACGCAGTTGGGTTTCTTGTGAAACATGTGAATCAAACAAAGGTGGCTTCTCGGAAAGTGTTCGTCTTTGCTTTATGAATTTTGCGTTTATAAAGTGATATTTAGAGACGACTAAAACTTTATTTCCCAAGTCAATGCAAAAAAGTTGCATATGTCACGGTGTCACGCATGGTGCGTTTTTATCCTTCTTAGATCCGGATTTGCGAATATCTGCCGAGGATCCAGTTCTTATATGTGAAGTCATGTTGTTTCCAGACGTCCGTTTGTTGCCACTTATGTCACTTCCGAGTGCCCCTATGACAATTTAAAATATCCTAACAAGTGTCTGAGTTTTAACGGCTTTTTTTATTCTTCTTCATGGTTGTGTGGCAGCTAAGCATCAGTGTGAACCACTGATGTCTTGCTGTCTATGATGATGATGATGAACGGCCAACGGGGTAGCACGGCTAATGTGCACATGGATAGGTCGACAGATACGGGGTTTGTCTGGATCTTGTGAACTGGCAGTACACGGATCCACTGGGTGATGGAAGTAAACGAAGATAGCTCGTCCACACATAGTTCACAGGTTGACGGGGATGCAGGTTAACACGCACGTGGTGAGTGCTGAGTGGGGGGTGGGTGCATCTGCACGACGTTGAATTAAGTTCCTGTTACTCTGACAAATCTTTTGCGATAACCTCCACCCTGTTCGTGGTGGATTGTCTGCACTTGATTGTTTACAGTTTCCATCGTTCGATCGCCTGAAAGCTGTCATCGCTGGCACTTATTATGTTTCCCTCTGGGTTATCAATCATGCAGTTGTTACCAGCGCCTAAGGAAACATTCTCATTTTGGACCCCAACGGAATGAGACTTGCCGATCGCTTCCATCAGACATGCCATATACCAAGGCGAAGCGTGGGGCCTAACTGCAAACGGTGGTAGATTACTTCGTGGATCGTGGAAGGTGTTCGATGTTAACTTGTGATGGGTACCTTATGCCACGCCGAGCTCGAAAGTGCGTTCGAATATCCAAAATAGACCGATTGAACACTCTGACCACTGGCACCATACTCTCCGATGCGGAATCGAATCGAGGTTACGCGAATTGTTGTCAACGCCGTGTGAAACAACCGATACGACAGATGTATGCCGCATGTTTGCAGGTGGTCTTTCTGATGTGCTTTCTCATCATGAGTGGTGGTTGAGATGTCACTATCTGGTAAAGCATTCACTCGTGTCCCTTGGAACTACTCAATAGTGAAGGCATTTGACTGATATTCTTTGTTTTATATTCACGACTTAAATATCCAGCAATAGAGTATTCTTTACACGTTAAGTTGACTATACTATTGAGTAAAATGATCAGGTCCCGTCATTTTGAACGGCGGCACCTTGTAAATGTGTTCGACACGTAGCCTTGTTCACAAAACGTTCATAGGACAGACCAACAGGAGATGCATTGCAGAAAAATCTTATACTAACTGAAACTAGTGAATTGCTTGATTTTTCAACGGATACCTCGTAGGTTAGTGACCCACATCAGGTGAGTTGGTTGAGAGCTTAACGGTCACGAATGCCTAAATCGTATACACAGTTGAACAGAAAGGTGAGCATCGTAGTCTGTGTTAATCCGTTCTGAAGTACGTCATGTTTTCTCCCTAATATCAGCGCTAAGTTATCCAACATCTGAAGAAGATTGGAATCAACGAATGTCGGTCACATGTAAGGTCATATAAAGAGGAATGGCCTAGTGGATAACCGACATCCCTTATTGGTCATGTAGACGATCTGCACCGGGTGACAAACAGCAACTAACTCCGTTATATAGGCTGTCTTCGCGGATGTGTAACATGTTGGCTTGAGTTCGTTGGTGGTGCACAAGAGAGAAGAATTATGCTTTCTTTTGACGAAGTATGTTGCTGACTAGTACAGTGACGACCTGTATTTGCGTAAAGCCTGTAGCGTTGTTCTCAAAAACCTTTGTGGAACAGTCAACTTGTGAAAACAACGTTGGAAGAAGTGAAATCAACTTATGGCTTGCTTCTTCGGACAGACTCCTCTCAAAAAGTATTAGTGACTCGTAGCACATAAGTGATGTGCTGCATCCAGGAATACATTTCTGTTGTGGTTCGTCCGGTTGGTTCATTGCAAGTCACCGGCTGACGCATTTTTATATTTGTTAAACTACTTCCAGCGTCCACCATTATCTCGACCGGGTCATAGCGATGAAATACGACTTCTCTTGGCTACTCTGTTCTCCATCATACTGTTCTTTTAGCACGGCAGTCAGCTAATTGTTATATTACCCTCTTGAGGCGGTTTGTCTCGTCTGAATCTTGTTGAAATCGTCTATGCCCAAAGTGGACTTGCAATGGTTCACCACTTCACCCGGACATCACTAGCCCAGATTTGGTGACTGCGAACGATCAATGACTGAGTATTTCGACCCTGCATTCAACTGCTTCGGCAACCATCGATCTGCTATTGAGACGGCTACTTTTCTAACACCTGACAGAAAGCTTACCCGACTTATCCGAATGGCGAGGACTACCGAAGCCAATCCCATTCCAAGTGAATCACTCATGTACCAACAGATGGTCGACCGATCAATCAGGTGTTGCTTGTATGCGTTCTGTGTCGTGCAGATGCACTCATCCCCCACTCAGCACTCACCACGTGCGTGTTAACCTGCATCCCCGTCAACCTGTGAACTATGTGTGGACGAGCTATCTTCGTTTACTTCCATCACCCAGTGGATCCGTGTACTGCCAGTTCACAAGATCCAGACAAACCCCGTATCTGTCGACCTATCCATGTGCACATTAGCCGTGCTACCCCGTTGGCCGTTAAAACTCAGACACTTGTTAGGATATTTTAAATCGCTATAGGCGTACGTAAAAGTGAATCGAATAATCTTAAACCAGAAAAACCTTAGATTGAACTGAGGTTTTTGGGAAAATCTTGGAACTCACCACCGTTATATTTCAATCTGGGTAGGTGTCGTGTTACCGCATAACACTGTCATATTTCCTTTTACTGACTGTAGTTGCGGACTTGAATTTAACCTCAATGTGTCTTTCGTGTTCTGTGTCCCTCTACAGTTGTGGTACACTTGATTTTAGTTTGACTTTCCACTGTCGTTGGTCTTGTTGTTGAGATGTGCTATTTGCTTCTGCTCGCTTTTGTAGCTCATGCGTAGGTGTGCTGACATGACGGAACGTTCGGGCGTATCTGATTCATCTGAAGCTTTGCCTCCAGGTTGGCAGTCTGCTGTGGACCCCAGTGGTCGAACTTATTACTATAACATGGACACTAAAGTTGTTCGGTGGGAACGGCCGGTTGCTTGTGAGGCAGCCAAAGATGTAGAAACATCATCAACCGTTGTTCGAAATGCAGAAGTGAGTTCAAATAAGCTTGTTCTCATGGTGCACGTTGTATACTCATGATTTCTTAGATTGGCAGATATTAAGAGGATTGTTTGTAAGTTAGTAATATATGTACATACATTTTAGTGGTGTTGCTGTTAACTTTTCTTTACTTGACTCCAAGAGCGTTTTGGTCGTAAGCAACAGCGAAATGTTGTGTTAAGGAAGACTGAACGACTGACACCCAGTACTTTTAAATCACTGGTAAATTCAAGCCAAGAAATCTTTTCATTGGTATCAAGGAGCTTTATCTCACTGGCATTAGGATACTCAGCTGCCTTGTAATATTAATGTTTACCCTCTTTGTAATATCCACTGTGCATGTGTTTGTTTGCAAAGTGTAGGTGCCTTGATGTCGTATGTTTGAATAGAGACATAGCTATTTTTAGTGACTAGGTCACCTCCCCTTCTCCGTTTTTTCTTCCTAAACAGGGTTTGTTTCTTCTTCATGGTTGTGTGGCAGTTAAGCATCAGTGTGAACCACTGATGTATTGCTGTCTATGATGATGACGATGATTGTGCATCATTATTGGTTGCTTTCCAGCGCTGCATAGTTGATCTGATTAACTGTTTTCTTTGTGACCAGCTGTTATTTCTGCAGTCATTTATTACAGCTTTCATTTCATCCTTATTGCATCTCAGCGTCGTATTACACGGTTCACCGTTGACCACTCTATCTTACGCTTTTACGTTTGCTTTACTGTTTCCTACAGTGGCCATATACGGGACTTTTATTAAGACCGATACGCACAGCACACTGTTCCTCACGTTTGTTTCTGTCTGTTCTTGTTAATTATATTGATCCACTTCGTCACAGGTTATTGTGGACCCAGTTGTACGTGAAAAGATGGAAAAAAATTTCACAGTTGAGGTAAGTTTTTTTCTGTTTGAGAATAATATCCGGTTTGTCCCGTGGAGTCCCCAAATTCTTCTACATGTTCACTTCGATATTTTGTTCATTCCGATAGATTGGTAACTATATTCTGCGACTGTTGCGCCCGTACCGGTTACCCAATTGTCTTACTGGTCGCATTCAGTCTGAGGACGATTTGGTTCACATCGCACGAAAAGTGAGTTGTTGTTTTGGTTGCGTCATACCGGCCTCACATTCCTTCTAACTAGCACAGGAAAATATTAAGAACTTAACAACGAAGCTCTTGTGGTAGTTCAAACCAGTATACAACTGAGTGGAAATTGCTTATTGCCACTGTCCATTTTATACGTCACTGAACACAGCAGATGCTTAGATATCAATTCACACGGGTCCGAGTAATGGACTCTAAATGCCCGTGTCGGATATTATGTGGTCCTCATCGTTATTTTTAGCTTTTGGCCGTATCCTTGTTACAGTGACTGGCTATTGTTGGCCTACGAAACAGCAGAGTCAAAAATTAGTGCAAACAAAGCAGAAAGGACCACCACCGGCCTTACGGATCCGGGCTCGCCGTTGATTGCAGCACATTGTCATATCATTGAGCGTTTCCAGCCAGCAGTAGATGTTCGTAAACTTCCCAGCTGACGGTAGCTATCAACCATCCTCTGCTTGACAATGGAAGCTCTCAGAGCTAGCTGGTGGTCACATTCGTCTGGCCACCTTGCAGTTTCTTTAGTAGCAATAGCCCTAAACAGTACACGGTGCTCCATAGGCGTACGTGATACGTGACCCAACAAAGGAAGACCATGAATTTTCATATCGGTTATCCAGAGTGAGCTTATACACTTCACAAACATGGGTCAGTGGACTGTTGCCTTTCGCACACAATCAGTTCCTTTGATACAGGCCAGCTGTCAAAGACAGTGGTAGTTGAATACCAAGGGTATATGCATCTTTTGCACGAATGCGCGGGGTCTCTAATCCATAAGAGCAAAACTGAACGCACAGATTTATTGTGAACCCTGTTTCTAATCGACAAACGGATGTCTATGCGTCACTAAAGTTGACGCACTTCCGTAATATGTAGCAGTTTCAACGGTGCTGGACAGCCTCATTGTGTGAGAATGGAACAGTTCAATCTCCGGTTAACTAAGTTGCTATGGTGACTGGTGGTCTAAGAGAACTGGGGTTATTCCGACGCGAGGAATGGCATCACGTGGGAACGGGAATGCATACCAAATTATTTCCATCCTTAACAGATCTCATCAAACGTTTTACATTATCTGTAATTTAGTTTGTGAATTAGGCACAATTTGCATACTGTGACTGTCCCTGCTGTTAGTAAACTGAACAATCACTTCGATCATTGCATTTGTTGTCACTGTCATTTTTAGTGTGAATGGTTCAAGTTCTATTGGTTCAGGTATCTTACAAGGCCCTCGTTCTGTGGGTGGTCGTTGGCCAACGTTCATGGTTTGCAGATCTCCATTACCGTTTGACACCATGTGTGGTTGTGGTTGACCAGTTCGGTCCAACGGGAGTTAATGAATACTTACGGTGAATTTGTCAACCCTTAGGGGATGTTTTCGCTACCGCCGATGCCGATTAGATTTCCTTGTCCTTTCTAACGAGGTATATATATATATCGCAAGACACCGGGCGAATTACGAAGTTTGTGACCCAGAAGGGTCTGGTGACCAGTACTTCCGTCCGGCTGTTCGAAATTTCCCGTGCACTGGATAAATTTGCAATGGAAGCAACCCAGTAGTTTTTGAAGATTTACCAGAGAAGGTGAGTGTGAAGCAGTAGATCTACCTAACCGCCCAGGGCCAGTGAGCCTTCTAACCTGACTTCTTGTTGCTGCAAGCCAATGATCAAATTGATTTGTACGCCCCTTGAATGTGGTCCATCTGTTCTAGGTGGCGGTCGTCATCGTGGTGCTTCGGATGTATTTCTGATGATTTATCCGTGCTTTGTGGAGACTAACAATTTCCGTGCGCTATACAGACAGCGGGTTCCTTTTTATCCTCATTGGGTTTTCTGAAATTATTTCGTTATAAGGCAATGTGAGCATATCATAGCACTGTTGAAGAGCCGGTGTGGCATTTTTTGTGAAATCCGGCTTCCAGTCGTGAATTCACCGCACTGTGGTAATATCGTATTCATTGTCCATTGCTGCTCATTCTTAGGACGAACCAGCTTACCTCCATCTTCTCATGAACGACATCTTCTGATCTACACTGTGTTCCTCCGGTGTCTTCGGGCTGTTACCGGCTCGTTAGTTAAATCGTTCACTTGTCCATCTTACGTGCACTTCTTTTACTGACAACCTCAGCCAACTGCCGAAATGTCTGGGATTTGAAAATTGCCTTTCGCTTTATTTTTCATACAGTTCTTGATACTGCGGTGGAAGCGATGCGTTCACTTATAATGCAGGGTACTTCCGTCGTTTCTAATGACATTCGGAAATAGCTGGTCCTCCTTTAAATTATGGGTTCCTTGTTCGTCTCCAGCAGTGTAAGGATTTATGAATCTGAGATTGAGACTGATTATAGAGACTACCTGACTGTGGAAAATTCGCTTATTACGCTCCTTGTCGTTCTGGTGATTGAAGTTGGTATGTTCTCCTGAAATTGCGGTCCCCGCAGCCGATTCTTTCACTGATCAAAACCCATTCGGCCTGACAACGCATCGGTCACTGTCAATTTGCATGGAGTTTCTTTCACCTTACTCTTAGTGTTACCTTCATTGATCTTGGTGAGAGTGCCTCCCTCTCAGGCCTGTTACTAGTATTATGTCCAGGTAATTGCGCATCTCTCTTACAGAAATATAAGTTGTAAATTTTGCTTTTCCTCGAACATCATCATCATAACAGCCATGAGCCTGACCAAAAGGTACTGTGGCTCGGGCCGCCGCTCACCTCAACAGTGACGTGGAATATCCTAGAAGAAAACGTTACGAAGAAGGTTGAGAATTAATAAAGAAGACTAAGCGGAAGAACTAGAAATGGTATGGATACAGGTACGCCGTTGACTTCGACACATCGCCATCTCGGATAGCGTCTCTAACCAACGGTTTGAGTGATCACGAGGACCCCATCCAGGCAGGCGACACCTACCCACTTTGCTCGATGGAGCAGTCAAGGTCTTCATATTTCGTGACCACGTTGTTGGTTGACCACCACGCGGTTTTACCCCATTGTTGGTGGTCTCAGTATATAATGCTCGGTACGGTAAACGCTCAGCTGGCATACGGAGAACATGGCCCAACCATCTCAAGCTGTGCAACGTAATTAGTTGACCAATTGATCGCGCCCCCTGAGCGTTCCGGAGTACGCGCCATATTGCTCACGCAATCAGTCCACTTAATATGGGCCAATTGACGGAGACAACGATGGTCAAACACAGCAAGCCTGTTGATATCTTCTTTGTGAACAGGCCACGTTTCCGAACCATAAAGCAAAATGGAGCGCACACAGGCATTATATACCCTTCCTTTCAGTGACAACCGGGCGTCTTTTCGACGCCACAGATGATGCAGTCTGACAAAGGCAACTCGTGCTTTTGCAATCCTCACTGATATCTCATCAACAATATTACAGGCTGACGAGATAGTGCTACCCAAGTATGTGAAACTGTTCACAGTCTCAAGCGAATTACCTGCAATAAAGAAAGTAGGAGTGGAAATGCCCCAGTCTTGAAGCAACACTTTGCACTTTGAAGGTGCGAAACGCATTCTATACAAACCAGCTCGGTCGCTCAACCTGTCCAACATGGTCTGCATGTCTTCGTCCGGGGAGTGAGTAAGACACTGTCGTCCGTATACTCTCGATCGATCAATCTAGCGCCAGGAAGAAGCTCAACTCCAAGCCCACTGGATTCGCGAAGCGCACCCTCCAGAATGTCGTCCATGATAAAATTAAACAGGAAGGGGGAAGTCGGACACCCCTGACGAACACCACTAGAAATGATGAACGCTCGAGACAGTTGTCCATCAACTCTCACCCTGCTTACAGAGTGAGCATACAGTGATCTCAAGAGATTCACGCATTTCTCTGGTATTCCCTTGCGAAGGAGACAGCTCCAGAGAACGTTACGAACAACTGAATAGAAAGCAGCCTTTAGGTCCAATAAGATCACGACTGTCGGCTGTCTGTAATAGTGCCGAACAGAATCTCATTAACCATCTTTTTGTTTACTCTTGAACGTTCTGTGCCATTTACCTCACGTTAAGACCTGGGCAGCCCTTGTTATCGTTTCGATAGTTCTGAATGCACCTGTGATATGTGGTCTTTCTGATTTTGCTTTTGTTTTAGCTTACCCACGCGTTCGTATCAAAAGAATTGAGACGGTCACGACACTCAAGAACCTTGACACTGACTCCTGTTCTGCAAGAACGCATTCGTTCCAGTCTCACACGATACATGACTTCACGAGGTGCGGTGTACAAACGGCGTCACAAAACCAATTTGACTACAGACCCTTTAAGTCCAAATGTTGTTCCAACCTGATTGTGGTTATGTGATACGTTTTTTCAATGGTACACTTCCGTTTGAAAACCATTTTCTTCACTTTTGCCGTGCTGTTCTTTCATTGTTGTACATAACTGTGTTTCCCGAAATTCTCCCACAAGGCAGCAGATGTTGACTAATCTCGTATGTATCGTTTACGAATAGGATTTTCCACTTATAGGCAGCCTTTTTGCATATGTTGCCCCAACTAGCCTAGTCGAATTACATTTTCTAATCCCGACGTCTTATTTACTCACTTGTAGCCTTCTTCTTATCTGTACCAGAAAAAAAACGTGTGGCTGTGTTGTTCTATCTTTCTCTAAACCTATTAGTTGGATTTTGTGCGAATCTAATAACGCTCGCGTGCACTTCCATTTGTTTTTTGTGGCGTTATACCTTGTTTCACATGCTGTGTTATTAGACATTTTTGAGTACGCTGCAAGTTTGGCGGCCTATCTATTACATCTATATTCTTTGCAAAGTATATTGCTATCTGCTGGGATTAGGTATGTACACGGTTGGTGCATCCTTTTTATATTTTGTGCTCCCTCCAACTTTTCATGACAGACTGTGTCACCTAACGTTGTCAGGTGTATCTGCCGTCCCAATTATGTATGATGTGCCAACATCGACAAACAAAAGAACTCCGGCCTTTCCTATTTCTGGTATATCAGTTGTTGCTAGGCGTTCGGGAGTAAACTATTTGGTTCGCGTTATATAACATGTAATTTACGTCGAATAAAAGGCTACCGCTTTTCAGTCTGTTACGAATTTTAGTTTGGCACCGGGACGCGTTCAATCGTCAACTGAATATTCGTACCCGATGTTTATTTTCGGGACCCTGGAATCCTCGTTTTAGGTGACTGTTTGTGATTTGGCTTCCGCTTATCAATACCACTGTTTTTATGTGCATCTAATCTACCTGAAAATCTCAGCTTACATTAGATTGATGCATGCTTGCCTGTAAACGTGTTTACATTTGATGCTGATTCACTACGAGTGAACAATGCATAGCACGTTCCAGATGTCTTCTCCCATCGTAAAATTTCACTTTTATTCTTCGTCTTATCTTTGTCGTTGGGTTCAGTGAAATAACATTTAGTTCCGATGAAGCACTCTGCTTGTGAAAGATGCATGGACCGATTGGTCCATTTCGTTTGTTTCTGTTGTAACGCTGGTTAATACAATCCCGATTGATTGCAAAAGACTCAACAATGAGGCACGACAAAAGTGTCTTGTATACTGTCAATAGGGTATTATATATGAAATCAACACAGCAGCTGGCTTGATTGGCTTGGTTTCGGCCTTGACCGACGACTGTGTTGGTCACCCCATGACATGTTCCAGGGTTGTTGTCCGGTTCATGCATATGTCCTGTCTGGGGCACTTATTTGACCTTTCGGTGAGCACCGTGTTGCGCGTCCCAACTGAGATCATTTTGTCTCGAGCCGTTCGTGATACCTTCCCCTTCCGGTGATTCATAAGTAGGTCACTTCTGGTCTACCTGGATCTGTACTCTGAACGACGTCTATTTTGCGGGTTTTGACTTGTACTCTGAGTGGGGTGGTAAACGACTGATGATCTCTTTAAGTCAAACGAACCAATGAGAAGGTCGAGACTTAATTATTATGCTTCGGTACATGACAGGTTGGTTGTCGTTCGTAAACCTTCAGGTATTGGTCGTATGGTATCATGGATCTGTCGCAGCGGTCGATTCGTGAGCACTTCAGCAGATGAGCGACCATTAGGACACTGTGGATTAAGTGTAGATCTGTAGTTGAGTAGAAAACTCAAGGATTTCAGTGGTCGTTCCCTCCCTGCTGGCTTTATTGAGTGCACGCTTGAATGTGCAAACAAAACGTTCTGCCTGACCGTTTGACTGAGGATGAAAAGGTGGAGCAGTTATTTGAGTGACACCGAAATGACGGATAAACTCACGGAACTGGTGCGAAGTGAACTGGGTGTCATTATCTGACAGTCGTCTCGGGGACACCGAACGTCGAGAACAAACGCGGCAGATGTCGCATTGTGGCGGTCGTTGTGGTATCGGACATCATACATACTTCTGGCCATTTGCTGAGGGCGTCAACCACGATCAAGAAGATTTGGCCGTTTATGGGGCCAGTAAAATCGACATGTAGACGTGACCATAATTTTTCTGGAGGTGGCCATGGTTGAGGTAGTTGGGATAAGTTCTGTAATTCTAGCACGTGAAAAGGAGTGGATTTAGTAAGCTGGTTTATAGATCGATCTGATAAGTTCAACTTATCTTTCCAGTCGATACCAAGAAGGTTCGAATTGCAGTCTGTCATGTACACGACTCCAATGCCGATTCGGTTAGCGACTTGTAATTCACAGTTAAATTGACCAATAAGTGGAGGTTTGCTATCAGATGCAGTGCGGGCTGTGTTGTTGGTCGGTATTAGTCTCGGTGCTCCAATTTCGCGCCCTGTGACAACGAATATGATCGTTATATCAGAGGCTTTAGCTTGGCAGTTTTTCTGCTTGTCTGAACGGTGACATTTTCTATACTCTGGTGAGTGCAGCTGTGATGTGGCTAATACGGTGGTCGAGCGTGGCTTGCAACCGCGACTTCTGCTTGATGACCATGCATTCTGACGATGAAGCCTAGGGAGCCGTTGTGTTTTACGTTGGGTCTCTTTGTGTCCTCGGTGTTGACAGACATAACACTGTTGTTTCTTAAAAGGACAGAACTTCGCGTAGTGCCAGTCTCCGCATTGTCAACATGCTGATGGTGGTTTAGTAGGGTTAGGATTCTTGGTACTGCTGGACGGTGTGGTTCATATCTAAGCGACATTGCTGGATTTTGAACGCTCTAACATGGCCGTGTCATGTTTCAGATTAACCAGACGTTGGTATTCGTGAGCTAAATCTGGCAGCGCTATCTCGGGAGATTGTTCAAGCCTGCTAAGCAACCTAGTTCTTATATCACCAACACCTTGTGACTGTAGTCCGCAGACATAAATCAAGGAATTAAACTGGTTCTCCGTCATGGTAGATAAATTGGAATGTTCACATTCAAGATTGACTCTACCGGCCTAAGTAATAAAATTTTCTCCCGCTTGGTTAATTTCATACATTAATAACGGGCGTCAAACGAAGGGGAATGCCCACCGAAATTTCCGTCCATGTTCTGATTGTTTCACCAAAGAAGAGCTTCCGGCTATTTCTCGGAAGGATGAAATTGCAGTGCCGTGTGTGCTCCATCGTGCCGATTTTCCGAAGCAGTTGTCGAACATGCCAAGCATAGTCTTTATGTTTGATTTCGATGTTGAAGATATCTTCGTACCGTTTGAACCACCAATCGAATATTAACCCATCATCAGGTTCGTAGTGGAACTCCATGATACTGTTGACAGTTACATCGAGGGAAGTAGACTCACTGGTTGATGTTGACGGTTGAAGTGTAAGCCGCGTCAGGCTTTCCAGCAGTCGCGTTTTGGCTGCTTCGAATTGAGTCTGCTGAAATTGCAAGATAGCTTTCAAGTCTTCAGCAGTTATTGACATTGTGCGTGGGTTCCGGTCGCCAAATCTGTTGTAACGCTGTTTACTACGACCTCAAGCTATCCCGACTCCGTCGCCAAAGTTTCGCTTATAGCTTCGGATCAATCTAAACGTGTTTTGGTTCCCGTAACGGTTTTGCTATGTAAACTGAACATCATTCACAGTTGGTCGCAAATTTCAGTTCTTTTCGAATAGAAGTACTATGTTTGAGCTTTTCGCATGTTGGGTCTCGTTATGGTTTTTGTTTCGTGTGGTATGTCGTCCTTCTATCTCTGCGGTTTACGTTCTTTGTATTATCTAAGTAAACTTTTTGCGTTTGTATATCAACACCGTGTGTATGCCATTAAACTAGTACGATTTCGTCCGTTTTCGTATCCACATAGCTCTGCCACTATTAATGAAGGCCTGTTTATATACTCGTGACCTTAATTTGCTGTGTTAAATGAATGGTTACTGCGTGACGAACCACTGCCTAATTTACTACTGGAATTGGAGTTGGCGCTGAATCACTCTCATCGTCACGGTTTAGTATCATGGTTGTTTGGAATTGAGAACCGTTGTGTATTTGCCTTTTATCTGGTGACATGGAAGATCGTGTAGAAAAGATTCGAGATTTGCTTTTTAACCCCGAGAAGTTTTAGATAAGGTGGAACGTAATCATTCGTTATTACCGTCTTTGGTAAACGTGTATTCGCCTATCAGGAAACCGACGTTCCCCGATTCTTTACTAACCTTGTCATTCGGTGTTGTCGAAGGTCCAACCAGTCTCGATGCAGGCGAAGCACCGACATGATAAAGGGTATTTTTCGATTTTACTTCGCTTTTACAACCTCAGTTTTTTTTTGTTTGCAATCATACTGGTCTGCATGCTTTGCTAACTTTGGAGAGTCTTGCACGCTGTGTATGAACAGTATCAATACGATGTTTTTCTTCCTCTCATTTGTTTCGTAATGCGCTTCAAGGCCTTGAAGTGCGGTGTTTTTGAAGACTGCAGTGTCGTTACGTATGTTTAGTGTTGAATAATGAGGTCACGGAAGTTGTTGGCCGGTTAGCAACGGCGGTGATATAGAGAATGGAATTGAAGTTTGTACCTCCAAGTCAGGATTCTTTAATCTATCACATCTATGGCGATAGAGCAACATCTTCTAAGGCTTAAGAGCCGTGAATTTAAGGGTTGTTAGTTCAGGGCCGCTCCAGGTATTTGACCGTCGATATCTGCATTTGATCGCTAGCATCAGGTGTCACCAACAGGTTAATAACAAAGTTGTTAGGAAGCGTGTATTTGATAGTGCTTTCGAAGTGATATCCTTCGTTCAGCCCCTGAATCTGTGTGAACGAGATAGGTAATGCAGTAGGGATACGAGCTAGTCGTATGTCACACCAAGCACTTTGTCGATGATGTGGTCGATTAGACTAAGACGCAAGGTGGACAGATGGTGGCCTGTCGTAAGGAAGTGATGTCGTCCATCCAGGGCTTGACTATCGTAGGCAAGGCTTATCTCTTTGACTGGGGCCTTCGCACAGTCGTGGGCCGATGACTGGGTGAAATAATGGAAAATATGAGCTCAGTGGCGTGGATATTGTCTGATTTAGTTGCCCTCGAAATGCACTTAATGACGCGGGGCAGTGAAAGCCATGGTAAGATTGTCTTGCCGGTGAAGCCTACTTCTAATTATAGCTCGGTTGTTTGTTAGCAAGATGCAGGCACCTTGGTGTTGAATAGAGTATAAGCATAGTTGTTCCTAATAATTTGGTTCCATCTTTTTCCCTAATGGTTGTATGGCGAGTAAACAAGCGGACCACAGATGTATCACTATCACGGAGCAGTACTTTCCCCCCCAAGTGTCCCCTTTCCAAAGAAGATGAATTTGTTCCTTTAACGTGAACGGGAATTCGAGTAACGTCCTAGGGACGACCTTCACTGTCTTTCTTCACACTTGACGTTTACTTGGCCACGCATTTTGGTTATCCAGTAGCCCTAAATACTACTCTTAGTAACTGTCTTTCAACTTCCTGATTCGAAAATATTTGCAGGCCGTCATATACCACGTACTTACCCCTGTTTTTTCCTTTTAGCTAAACACTTTCGGGTTTAACAGTGACATTTTGCACCGGTCTTCTAATCTATCTTGGGGGTAGTTATGGGGTCAGTCTCTTTATTCTTCTGGACCAAGGCTCTTTTTTTTCGTTTGAAAACTTCCTTTCAAATGAAATGGACTGTAAAAGATCCGAGGTTACCGGAAATACAGGTGCACAGACGTTTGTGCGGACGCTCAATTTTTATGAAGAGAAGACAAATACGCTAAAAGACGACAGCTTCTTACCGATCACATGCGCTACCCAACGATAGTTTTTTCCTACCTAGGGCCAATGTACTGTTAACATGCAATAAGCCGGGTAACTGTTATGGTTCACAAATGATCCTATTTGATTGACAATTGCGGACCAAACGACGTTCACTGTCGGTCTTTTCTATCCGTCTGCGAGTTTTTTTTAGTCGGGTTTTCTCCTGTCTTCTGGGCGAAGTCACTTTCAATTGCCACGTGTCAAGCGCATTGTCAACGCAATTTGCAGATGCATATTAGTCACCAATCCTTGAACACTTATTTTCTATTTCCATATTGATCCGTTTAGTTGTGCTTTGATATTTGGTCACGGACACTTTTGTTCCTCTTCAAGTTCTTCTCTCGTATCAGTTGATTAACTATGTCCAATACGATGTCTCAGTTGTTGAATCGGCTGGCGAACGGCAGGCTTCGGGAGATTTACTTGATTGGTTACCTCCACGACGTCGATTGTTAGTGTGCATGGTTTGATAATCGTTGAGGGTAATCACCAACATTTGATTGTGTCTGTCGATTGTCAGTTCGTGCCCATATAGTCCAGTGATATATCTGTCGCCAGGTTTTGCCGACGTATTGTTTTTCGTAGTCATTTGATTTGTTGTATTACGTTTGCCTTACCAACAGTTTTGCGTTGTTGGTTTGATTTTCAAGGTATTCTTTCACAATTTGATTTGTGTTCTTTGGTAATGCTGTGTGGTCGCGGGAGTCATAAGGTCATTTCTCGTGTTTCCGATGTTTGTTCCATGGATGCCAAGCAGCCGTTGGGTAGACAAATGGTTAGACCAGCATGGAGGATAACCACCGACTACTTAAAAGTTAGTCATCACTTCTTGATCATAGGAATGGATTTCCTAGTCAATACTGGATCGGGGAGTAGTGCCAACCTACATTCGGCAATGTGACCACGATTACATTCCAGAACACTATGCGGAGAATGTTATGACTTTCAAGTGGATGGTTGTTCTGTTGTTGCGTCCGAATTTTAACCTCTTTGACGAATTTTCTTTCCATTTCATAGCTGATATTCAAGTAGCTGTATCCATTGTGTGGTGACGGTAGCGTGTTTGATAGAAAACAGTTGACGACGATGGATGTTGCATGTCGGCTTATCACACAAGACCGCTAGTGCGTCTTCGACACGTTTCTTGACACTGAAAATGGCCGAAACCGAGTATAAGCGTGTGTTTCAGCTCGAGATTTTTCCGTCTGTCGAATTGATCTCAAGTGTCATTGTAAATTTTATCTGAGCAGATGAATTGGCGACCATGTGGCAAAAATCAGACACTGAGTAAAGAAACCACCCCCGATAGATATCTAATTCTGTCCATTCACATGCAAGCCTATTCGGAATGCCGATATTAACCACAGTCGACCGGGTACGCGTCTAGATCCAAATTTCAGCAACTCACGAAGACACCAATCAATGGCATTCAGACTTCGAATCCTCACTCATGACGTTTGGTCGAAACAACGTTGCTCAATTTTATGCATTACGCCCTCCTCGAAATGGATAGTTTACCTTTACTTGGACCGCAACTTGTTCAGCAGATGGTCGCAAGAACACTGCATTTACCTTCAGTTATATGGGCTTCCACTTGATTACGTAACAGTCCACTTGGACAACTGCACATCCGAATTGTCCAGTATAAGCTTCCTGAGACGTTTTTATTTGCAAATGGGATTGAGTGTCAGTCTGACAAAATGCAAGCATTGGGTGTCTTTCCGGGACTTACAATGTTCAAACGACTTCGTCGACTTAGTGGTTGGTTTGGTCGCTTTTGCCTTCCAAATTTTCCACTGATGTCTCTCACCGATGGGTTCACAGATAACTTAAACTCAGTGTTGTTTTCGGCTACCTCAAGAAAAGTCTTTACTGAGAACAAAACAACTGTCGCGGATATTTCAATTCCTCACCACTTTCATTCATCCGTTAGATTAATATTAACCGTGAATATGAGACGTGATTGCCGGAACGGTCTTGCAGAAACAGGCTTATAATGACTTCTGCCAGCTAAACTCAAAACGTCTACAATCAATGCATCCGCGATATATTTTTTTAGAAATGAACTATTAGCGGTGTATCCTAGCGTTTGTCCTTTCTGACATCTTCTGGATGGCAGACTATAAGCAGCTAACGTGGACCCTAATTTCCTCATCTGACGGATGCTTTCTAATAAGAGCCGACATTAAGGTTACATCTGTCAGTTAACAACTGGTATTTATTGCATTTCAGGCACCTCGAACCCAGTCACGGATGCAGTCAGTGGCAGCAGTGACGCCCCAGTCGATCTCAGCGATCGTAGATCCATTAGTCTACGATCTATGAGCAGAATAACTTCACAGGTGAAGTATTTTCGAACTTTCAAAGGACCCTGTGCAATCGCCTGACGGGATTATTTTGTTGTGATTGATAGACCAAGTTTCTTGAGGGGAATGACGGATATATTTATAGGCAGTTCTAACTTTAGCAGCGTATTAAACGACACGGTTAAACTGATGCTACTTACAACCAAGAAGCCTACAACAAGAGGTTTTCATTTGAATGAATGCAACCGTATTGCAGTGGATAACCAAATGGGAGGTGCGTGTATTTCAGCTGTCGGTGGAATACCTCAACACGGCGGTGATGTACGTCTAAAAGCCCACAACGAACGGATTGCGGACAACACGAACCATCGCCCAAAGGGATCGGACCAACGGACGAGAAAACCCCAACAGAAGGCGTCGGTCACACAGACAAACCATGCAGAAGTGCACACGACGTGTGAGCGGAAACCAGCAATGTGTCGTGGACCGGAATCCCGGTTCATAAACGTTCGCGTGGCGTGGTAGACAACGATTTTTACAATAAAGTTTATGCCTTTTTAATGCACTATTGCCGAAACTACATGGTTATGATGATTCTAAATCATAACGGAGCACTATATGCTATTGTTGTTTTACTGCATGAATAATTACATTGTACAGACACCGATTACATTACAATTCCGTTGGCTGACGTGCTGCATTATTACTACTACGTAGAAGCTAGCTCTAGGTCTGAGCTAAGTACATTTCTTATTAGTAGTACGTATACGTGTTAGTAATGTAGTGTAATTGGTATCTGTACAATATAATGTTGGGACTATGTTCCCAACTATCGCAATGGTTCATCGAAAGCTTGCAGTGGAGGGTGGTCATTTCGTACGTGTGATATATGCCACTCTGATAACCTGTGTTGGCAAAGTGACTTGCGGAA
>LUCH01003712.1:11866-28127 GCA_013368495.1 Paragonimus heterotremus | reverse complement strand
CATGGCTGCTATGATGATGACGATGCTAGCTGCAATGCCCCTCGAAGCAAAGGTCCATCAAGTGTTAGGTCATGTATTAAGGATGCCAGCCAGTCGACTGCCACACCCAGCACTCTTTTCCGACGCTGCGGCTGACTGGCACTAGGTGTGAAGTGGACAGATAATGACCGGCGTAGACAAATCAAATCGTTCACGAAAGGGTTGGTCGCCATAAATCGGGTTCGTCTCCCGGGACGGGGCCCTTCCGACTCACAGAGTCGGTGGCTTGAAACGATAGGCGAGATGGCTGTTAACTGAGTTCAGTGGCGTGAATGTTGTCGTTGTTTGGCCAAGTTGTCTGAGAAGTGAGTGCATTAATGACGCGGGACAGTTAAAGCGGTAAGGTCTTACTGACGACGCCCTATTTTCATTTACAAATCGTTTGTTTGTTTGCAAAGAGTAGGCATCTTGATGTTGACCGTTTGAATACAGACGTAGCTATTTTTTTCGTAGTTGGGTTTCTTCCACTCCCATTCTTTTCTTCTGTATTCATATACAGGGTTTGCTTCATTTTCTTCCTAATGGTTGTGTGGCAGTTAAGCATCAATGTGAACCACTGACGTATTGCTGTCTATGACGATGTTCTTCCCGAATATTTGCCTCCCGAACTGCAGTGAGTCGACGAAGTATAATGGATGCCAAAACCCTAGAAATAACTGGGGTCAAACTGATTCCCCTATGATTTTCGCAAGTGTCCCGGGCTCCTTGCTTGAATATGGGACTATTATCGAGTGACCCCCGAACGGAGGGATGGTCTCCGTCGTCCACACAAGTCGAAACAACTGAGTCAAATCCAGTACTAATGCTTTCCCATCCTCTTTGGAAAGTATCGGCGTGAGATCATCTGGACCACCAGCCTTATTGCGTTAGAGAGCCGAAAGACAATTGCGGACCTCAGTTTCAGTGAGTGGTTCCAAATCTACCGAACAGAATGCTACATTACCAGTTTGTGGCGGTAACATAGTAGAAGCAGGAGGCCAGCTAAATTGACTCCAAAGGGTTCCGCCTAACGCCTAACTTTCTGGACTTATTATAGATGTGTGTCATCTGCCTCGCTGATAGCTTCACTAATAGACGGTCGCCTGGGACCAGTAGCACGAACAAGCCCAAAGAGTTTATCGGTGTTCCGTGAAACGAAAGCAATTTCCATTTTTTTAATATTCTTCATTAACCAAGCCTCAGGATCAGCCTTTAGACTACGTTACATTTTCCTACGGACATCACTTCTAGACTTGTTGTGTGAATTACCAGGAGGAATGTTCCGTCTGGCTTCTAACAACTCTATGGATTTCCCAGAGACCAAATATTTGTTTAACCCATGTACCCCCGTGCTGCAGGCTACAGTACCTGCTTTTCGAGTGGCCTGTGAGATACGAGTCCAGCAGCTATTAAGCCCTTCGGGGTGAGAACTGCTAGGGCAGCTTTCTAAGCGGGTTTGGTACTTATGCTTTACCGATGGTAAAGCTAGTTTCTCAACAGCTAATCGTTGCTGTCAGTGGGGTCTTTGCGCAGCAAAAGTAAGATAAAAATGACATGTATCAACGCATGATCTGAATCCAAGTACGCGCTCCAATAAGAACGGCAGTCCTGAATGGAACCTAACCACATATAACTAACGGCTATGTGGTCTATCTGAGACCAGGCCTGATTCGAAGAAGGCGGGCGCCAAGTATAGCATTAACGTGCACGATGCCTAAAACTAGTGCTGGCTAAAAATAGCTTATGCTCAACGCATAGCTGCAACAATTGCTCGTCATTATGTGGTCAGTGTGACGCTATCCCAAACCTGCTACCCAAACGAGATTCGGCTTCATCAAGGCGGTCGACCAAGACATTCACTTCTGTCAGAATGACTAGATCAGAACCACGTTTCGACCGAGGGAGAGCGGCCAGATCCCAGTACTCGGAGTGTAATCAGACAATGAATACATTTCTGAAAGTCCTGAGTCTAGAGCTGGCCTTAACAGAACCTGCCAAGCAGACAGCACAAGGTCTGCTGTTAACAGGAATCCAATCAATCAATGAGGCTGCGGCCGTCGTGCTGAGGATTATACCTACTCCAGCGTGTCCTGTAACGGCAGCTGTGGAGTCACCCGAAGTGTATAACCAGTATCGGGTAGTCAATTCGAGTGCAGTTAGTTCCATACGTTGACTACTATCCTGAATTCTAGTTTCCGAGATACAGCGGACATCGACATGTAACGAGTCTAACGTTCGTGCGAAGGTGGCCTGCTGACCTATCTGTTTTAACGTGCGACCACTTGAGGCACTTATATTGATTCGCATTCTGTGTCTTAGCAATGGACGAGGGAGGCCTGCAGCTGAATGACAAGAGATGGAACTTACCGGCTTAGTGTTACTATGATTGGCTGTTTCTGTTTCGAGACCTATAGAATAATTGTCAGATACGGTGGTCGGGAGGAGCCTGAGAGCTAAATTTGATAAATCAGTGGGGGGAGGGGTTAGTGTTAGCATATTTTCGTCTATCCACCTTGTTGAATACAGCAGGTAGGGCGACCCGGTTTATACTGCGAAACGATTGATGCAGTATAGATTTACCTATGTTGTGATTATTCATGGTTGTTTGTGGCCTGAGGTACTGCGAGAACGCCCAGAGCTAGACAGGAAAACGATTAGGGTTCTCAACCAGAACTTTTGACTCAAAAGCCTGTACCGCAAGGCAGCGGGTTGGTAGCAGTGTACCGGAACTAATAGTTTTTTCAGAAGATGCTAACCTTTTTCCAACCCCGAATCTGAAGGACCAGGAGAGTGTGGTTTGTCCGACCTCTATTTATTGACCTGCTTGGCGTGAGTGATTCTGTCAGTGTGGTGGTCACACTGTCCAGTTTAGCCCAACAGGTCATCGAGATGCGCAAGCCGTCGCACCGCGTCAAGGCCCAGTCTCGTTGGGAAGAATAAGAACCGCTGGGCAGAAAGAGGACTAACAGGGGACTTGACACAGTTCTTCCGGAGACGTTTCACAATATTAACTCTCACTGATTGCATACTGTTCGAAGAACGTGCCATCATCCCGCCGAAACCTCAGCCAAAAATGACCAACCAGCTTCATGTCAGTTACTTAGGCATCAATCGAAGAAAGGCGTCAGCTCGCAGCTACCCCTACGGACCTAGCATGGATGAACAGCCGGTGCAACTGGTTAGATGCTGTCACGGTTGCGAATCCGCACCTAAGGTACCCGCGAAGGATCCACTACAATTGTGGCCGATCCCTATGACTCCATAGTCGAGCATACACTTGGATTTTGCTAGGTCTTTGCACGGCCAGAACCTCCTGATTGCTGGTTGTGCTTATTCCCTGTGGCCAAAACTTGTCCTCATTTTAACCACCATCACAAAGTCGACCATCCTAAAACTTCGGAAAATATTCAGCCGGTCCGGATGTCCAGAGACGCCAGCGATAATGGAACACAGCTTACTTCTCCAGTATTTGCCTATTTCTATTACTAGAACGGCACTGACGATATCCGATCACCGCCTGACGACCTACAGTCCAACGGCCAAGCAGTGTTTTGTGGACAGGTCCAAACGTACCCTTCCGAAAGCTCATGGGGGAAGGAACGACCATGAAAGTGTTGGAAACATTTCGGACACTATCGAGCAACTCCAAATCTGAAAACATCTGATGGACGATCTCCAGCCGAGGCCCTTATTGGACGGAAATTTCTATTGCCGCTAGACTACATTGACCCGACAGTCACTGTTTCAGGACCTAAGGATACACTTATGAGAAGCAGGTCCAATCAACGGCACAGTGCTAAACAACGCGTTTGGGCATGGTGTTTCTGTCGCTGGTTCGAATCCAACTGAAGTCCATATTTCTTGCAAATGGATCTTTTCTAAACGATCAATATGTCATATATTATTTCTATCATATTGTCCTCTTCTCTATCGTACTGATCCCTCCACATATCATCCTAATCTACCTTTTCCCTTCGTTACGTTATAGATCACATGCCTCGTTTTCTGATTGACTAAAGCCTTCCTATTAGGCGTTGTCTCCTCTGCGCTCTCGGTTACTTCTCACAAGTCTATTCGTTACAATTTAATCAATCAGATATAATGGATCGTTTGTTACGACCGAACTGATTTGATGCCTACCCAAAGTTCACAGACAGTGGTGACGTATGGGAACAGTGGTTATATACTTTCTCAAATTTTCTTGAATTGACTGCTTCTCATAAACCTGACAAGTTAAAAATACATACACTTCTTGTCTCCCACCGTATGCAAATTCATTTCTCATTGTACTGATTATGACTGCTATCACCACACTTCACTCTCTACATACAACAAAAGAATGAAGATTTGCACGTCACTTATTAACAACTTGTAAACAAGCTACCAATGAAACTCTCAACCGGTTCACACAAAAACTTCGAAACCTTGCCAAGGATTGCAATTTCAAAGCCGTCAGCGCGGAACAAAGTCAAGAGGACGCTGTCCGCAATGCCTTCATAGGTGGACTCTTATCCAACTCGATTCGCCAACGATTGCTTGAACACAAAACTTTAGACGTAAAAACCGCTTACGATCAAGCGAAGACTTTAGACCTGACTCAGCAACAACTGCATTCGTTCGCGCAATCTCAACCTTCAATTTACAATACAGCTGCAACCGACGCCTCACCAAATACTGCCGAGAAACTTAACAGCCATTACGAGACTACACTAGCTGCAGCCCAAACTAACTGCTTCTTCTGTGGGTATGATCGACACCCTTGACACAAGTGTCCAGCCAGAGATTCAATCTGTAAATCATGTGGGAAACGGGGTAACTACCAAAAGGTTTGTCGTTCTGCTACTTATCCGAAACACACGGCACCAGTTTCTCCACTCCTTACCTCCTCTATCGTTACTGCTGCAGTTCTAACTAGCCTTACCAAAGCCATCACTGAAATGGTAATCTACAAGAGCTGGTTGACACAGGAGGCTCAGAAAACTATGTTTCTGGAGCGGTCGCACTACGAAATCAATGGACAAAATTGCCATCAACCAGCCAAATCGTTCTGGCTTCCACAGGAATAACCACTAATACCAAAGGCCACTGTCTTGTTTCATTATTTCACAAGGGTACATGTTACAGAGATGTTAAATTGTCCATCCCCCCCAATATGTGTGCTGGTGTTATTGGGGCATGGCTTCCTACAGCGACAATAATCTGTGGAAATATCTTTTCAGGGTGTTCAACCCCTATTTTTACTGTGTGGCCCAGCTGCTGCTACTCTTCCAGCTCCTTTCCTCTTCACTCAGCTCGATCCCTCTTGCAGTCCAATCCGTACTAAGTCGAAACGACATAGTCACTGTGATGAGTTCTTCATACAGACCGAGGTCGGAAGATTGCTACAAGACGGCATCATCGGACCTTCGTGATCACCGTGGCGTGCACAAGTCTTGCTCACTACAAACGATCGGCACAAACGCCGCATGGTCGTCGATTATAGCCAAACTATTAATCGGCTCACCTACCTGGACGCCTATCTCCTCCCTCGTATCGACGACATGGTAGGGAAAATTTCACAACTCACTGTTTTCAGTACGCCGGACCTCCAGAGCGCTCATCACCAAATACCTATTAACGAAAGCGAAAGACAATATGCTGCTTTTGAAGCGTGTAATAGCCTACACCAATTCCGCCGCATACCTTTTGGAGTGACCAATGGTGTTGCATGCTTCCAGCGAGCGATAGATGAGCTGATACGTCGACAAACGTTCAAAGGAACACTTGTCTACGTCGAAAATATTATCGTATGCGGAAAAAACGCGAACGATCACGAGACTAGTCTCAATCGTTTCCTGCAAGTGACCGATAAATACGGGCTAACACTAAATCAAAACAAGTGTGTTTACATTACCAAAGAAATTCGTCTGGTGGGTTATGAAATATCCAAAGGATCCGTGAGGCCAGATCCCGATCGATTCGAAGCGCTAATCCAGCTGTCTACAACTGGAAACTTGAAAGCACAACAAAGAGTGGTTGGGATGTTTTCATACTATTCGCAATGGTTTCCCACTTTCCAGATAAAATCCACCCACTGACTATCAACAAGAACTTTCCACTACCCAATGATGTACTTTCCGCCTACGAATCCCTTAAATCCGAGCTAGTTCAAGCTTCACACTTTTCCATTGCCATAGATGTTCCCCTTTTCGTTGAAACTGATGCCTCAGATATAGCAATGCCCGCTACACTAAATCAGAGTGGCCGCCCCGTGACTTTTTTCTCACGTAATCTCTCTGCAACCGAAATAAACCATTCCGCTGTTGAAAGGGAAGCTTACGCAATTATTGAAGCTATCCGAAAATGGTGAAATTACCTGATTAGAACGCATTTCAAGCTACTTACTGATCAACGTTCTGTTGCCTTTATGTATGATACGAAAATTGCTAGTAAGATCAAAAATGACAAAATTCAGCTTTGACGGATGGAACTATTTCAATTCTCTTATGATGTTGTATATCGTCCTGGTTCAGATAATCCTGCGGCCGATACTCTATCTCGAGCATTTTGTGAGTCAACTCTTTCTATCGACTATCTTAAAAAGCACCATGATTCTCTCTGCCACCCCGGAATTACTCGTTTGTCTCATTCTGTTCGAACAAAGAATTTGCCTTTTCCCTTAGACAATATCAAGTGTGTTATTCAACAATGTTCCCAACTAAAACCGAAAATCTACAGTCCTTCCAATCGTCCTTTAATTAAAGCAACGCAGCTCTTTGAAAGTCTCAGTATTGATTCCAAAGGACCAATTCCCTCTTCCACTAGCAATCACTACATACTAACTGTAATTGACGAACTCTCCGGCTTCCCATTCGCTTTTTCATGTCCAGATATGTCTGCATCCACTGTCATCACCTGATTAACGGACCTCTTTTCCATGTTTGAAATGCCCTCATTCGTTCATTCCGATCGAGAATCTACGTTTGTGTCGCAGGAATTGAGACAATTTCTTCACAACCGAGGTGTGGCCACCAATAGGACCAGAAGTTACAACCCACAAGACAATGACTAAGTTGAACGGCTCAATGGCACTATATGGAAACCTGCTTCCCTTTGCCTGCATTCCGAAGCACTGAAGGTTGACCAGTGGAAGTACGTGCTTCCGGACGCGCTGCTCGCTGTACTGCTACCAACGCTACTCCTCACGAACGCATTTTCCTGCGTAATCGGAAATCGCCCGCAGGAACCAGTCTGGCTCAGTGGCTCGTTACGCCCGGACCAGTACCATATCGGAAGAATGTCAGAACATCCAAGTACGATCCTTTAGTAGAAGCTGAACTGTTACAGAATAACCCCGAATACGCCCACATTCGACTTCCAGATGGTCGTGAGGAATCTGAATCCATCCGACAACTGGCTCCCATTAAAAACACAAGTCAACCGACACAACCTATTTTAAACCCTCTTATTGTTGACACACCCTGCATTATATCCGACTACTACTAGTGTACCAGAAACAAACGTTGAAAATATTCTCTCCTATCAACAAAGGGTTAGACCTTACTTACTACGAAATCGCGATGCGTAACCTCGCTTCACAGTCCTGCTATTACCTATGTCCTAAGATAACTCATTTCATACGCTGGACAGTTAACCCCTAATACTCCACATTTATGCGAAGGAGAATGTCATATATTATTTCTATATCATATTGTCCTCATTCCTTTAATACTGGTCCCTCCATATATCATCCTAATCTACCTTTTCCCTTCGTTACGTTATAGATCACACGCCTCGTTTTCTGATTGATTAAAGCTTTCCTATTAGGTGTTGTCTCCTCTGCACTCTCGGCTACTTCTCACAGGTCTATTCGTTACACACTACTGAGGCGTCAACGCTTCAGTATTCGCCAAACTATCCTGACCCGGGAATACAGCAATGGTTTTTCCAAGTGAACCTTGGGTCAACGATCTCAACGATTTGTTCACGGGTTCGAGGTTGAAAGCCCAAATCACTCAGATACTATCAGTCTGTCCGTCTCGATGTCAGTGGTTTTCTGTTGGCCTGAAAGGCAGTTACTGGAAGCAGACAGTACTGAGAACGGAGTAAAATACTAATCTAACAACTTATTAAGTAAGTGGGCATCTAACAACACTTGGAAACGGTCCCTAAAAGAGCATCTGACAGTCTCTAATGGAATGTCGTTCCAATGGTTGGTAACCTTACAAGAGAATTGTTGTTTAAGAAGAGTCTGGGATGGAAGCTTATGAAGCTTCCTGTCGTGACCCCTGCAATCCTTGTCGGCCACTGGAGTAAAGATTTGCTGCACGAGTCCTACGTTAATGTAAAAGTGTGTGAGGATTAAGTCACCGCGGAGTCTTCAAAACACAAGTGGATAAACTTCAAGATGATACTCGTGGGGAAATGCCGAAAGCCAGTGACCATTTTGGTGACTACTCGCTGGACACAATCGATGGCGAGTACGTCCCTCTTCAAGCTGATGTACACAACTTGATTAGCATATTCAAGCAGTGGTCCTACATAGACCCCGAACAGCGACTGAAAAGCATGTCTGTCTATGTGGAGAAATGCTTTTTTCATCATCCTGAGTCCCAAGTCCCTTTTTGGCGGCCGTCTGGTGGAGATAAGAAAAGGATAAACCGGTCGACAGCCAAATCCATAGGTCTTTTTTATGATCAACTTTCGCGATATCTATTACACTTTGTGCATCACGTATCATGGACAGATTCCCGAGCGAAATATGTGTATACTTGCTGTCGTTTAGAGGGAGACTCCAGTCATCCAATTAGCGTTTGATAGTCAAGGTCGATCTGTAGTGCACTGGGATCACAAGCATCCCAGATTTTTAAATCATCAGCATAAAAGAGGACGTTGCTAGAAATAAGGTCGGGAAGGTCTGTGATGTATATTAGAAGCAACAGCGGACCGAGTACGGACCCTTAAGGAACTCCAGCGGAGATCTGAGAGGGAGAAGAAAGGTCCCATCAGGTTTCTACTCTGAAAGTCCTGTTATAAGAAGGGATGTGATCCAGCAGAGAGTATCTTCTTGGATGCCATAAGCCTCTAGTTTATGAACAAGAAGACCGTGTGAGACACGTTCGAAGGCTTTAACAATCGGTCAAAAGTTTTGACTTTGGTGGAATTCGCAAAAAAGTTGGGAAACGTTATTCTCAAAATCCAAGTAAAAACAGACGTTTGGATAGGTCGTGCTGTAGAGTCTGTCACCTTTTTGCTTTCTTGTTACACACTGTTCTTCATACCTGTTACGTTTACTGTACATATAAACCACTTGTCTATTGTTTGAATCAATACACACTTCGTCCTCGCGCGGTTTGGCTTCTGCTTGCACGTGGTCGTTGGTACCGGGAATGAAATGAGACAACAGTCGATCTCAGTACGCTAAAGGAACTGAATTCACTGGAATTTCTCTGTTATTCAAGAGGAGCGTTCTTCTAACATACACCGGGCTTAGTGTGGTGGAATTTATCGCAGACAGTTACTGTAACATTGTCGATTCATTTCTCGGTTCCATTACAGTGCCAATCAAATTCACCCCACGAATACCATCGAACGAGAAATACGTACGTTCGAAGATCTTGATGGATACGTTTGGTCTCCCTCAATTGGAACATGTAACACCCACCAACACTCAAAACCCGCCAAGTGAGTCGTTCCCTAGAAGATGGACTAACGCAGTACGATGGCCAATAACATCTCTACAAATTAATCCACGACTTCCCCCGCATGATCAACATCCTCAAAGAAGTGTCAAAATTAGGGTAAACATGACCCGAGGAACAAGATTCACTGGCTTCTTGCGGAGCTGAAAGTATAGAACTTGTGTAGTATGCCCGATAAGAGTCAGTAGTACAGAGTTTGTGGTTCCACAACAGATTCTATCTCAGTTTGGTTGTTGTCCGTCCGTACCGATCACTTGAACTGCTGAGATGATGAGAGTATGTGAGGTGTGTTAAATGCTCGGGCAGCTAGTAGCAGTCAGGTACCTAGGGAGGTTGCACCGTTTCGCTGTACAACAATGGAAAGGGAAGACCATACGGAGAACGTGGGGAAAATGTGAAAAGACGAGAGAGGAAGGAACTTACAACAATGAAGGTAGATGGGGCTATATGTGTCCGATTGCCAACGGTCACCTTGGAGTAATCCAGTCATCTAGTTGCCTTTTGAATACATCCACTGACGTTGCCATGACAGTCGACGCCGGAAGTGCGTTCCATGTAGAGCAGACTCGGGCAACAAAACTATGCCATCTGCTTAAAAGGCTACTACGTGGTATAGAGACCTTGTATTTATGGCCCTCGAGACTCACTGTATCGGCGAGTGTAAAAAGCCTCTTGTCGGGGTGACTCAGGAGCACAGGATTTTGTATGTTAGTAGAAGGACGGCTGTCAAACGCCTGTAGGCTAGGAGAGATAGTTCAAGTTTCGACAAACGGGCTTCACACGACAAGGAAAAAAAATCACAGCCCCCTCAATGGCCCGTCTCTGGATAGTCTCTAGAGCAGTGACGTCTTTCTTCCAGTACGACGCACATGCCTGAATGTTGACTTCCAGCACTGGCCTTACCAGTGTGCTGTCGATACGTGAGAATCTATCAATTGAGAAATTCCCAAAAATCCTACTAAGCATAGCTAACCTGCTGCTAGCTTCTTTACCAGCAGCATAGTGTTAGTACTGTGGGAGAGGTCTGAGGTAACGACGGCACCTAGATCGCGCCCCTGATGGATGGTGGCTAGGGTAGCTCCACCGATGCGATATGTTCGAATGCTGCGATGACGAACGTGCATAGTCTTTGACTTGGGGGCGTTGAAGGGCAGTCAATTTTCCACGGACCACAGATGCAGGGCATCTGGGTCACTTTAAAAGTCTTCTGCGTCTTCAACGCTGTGTAAAACGCGTCATAGTCTCGTATCGTCAGCATACATCACAACAAGAGAGTTACTCACGCCTGGGAGGTTGTTAACGTAGACTAAGAATAATAGGGGACCCAGTATGGAGCCCTGTGGTACACCAATTTTGGCGTTGAACGGTCTGGATAGTTCACTATTAACTCTAACTGCATATGTCCGACAGGATAGGTATTGTTTGAGCCAAAAACAAACCTCACTGCATAAGCCCATGTTAACCAATTTGCCCAGTAGGGTACTGTGATCAACTTTGACAAACGCTTTCGTAAAGTCTAAAAATACAGCATTAACTGGGGGGCGTTCTTCGGCAGCTTTTGCTCACGAGTCAGCAGCCATCAGTAGGTTGGTTGTGCATAAGTGACCGCTTCTGAAGCCGTGCTGCTCCGGCGCTAACAGTGAGTGAGTAGTTAAACAGTTTCTTACGAAATCGTCCACTATGCTCTCCATCACTTTTGACGTGGCTGGTAGTAGAGCAATCGGTCTGAAGTTACTGGCGTTCATTCGATCCCCACCCTTGTAGATGGGAGAGATGAGGCCTTGCTTCCAAGTGGCTGGAATACAACCAGTATAATATGAATGTTGGAACAAACTAGCAAGCGGTTCCGCTAGCTCATCTGCATAATCTTTCAGCATTTATGGGGGCATCTCGTAAAGCCCCGGGGACTTATCAACGCGCAGCAAGAGTAACTTAGCGAGTGCGTTATCCGGGGTAAAGTCAGGGGATAACTCAGAGAGACGATCAGGATAGGAAACCCTGGCGCATGGTTTCGCCTCGGCGAAGTTGCTGAAAACAGATGCATACTGAGCACGTAATATCCCAGCTGCTTCATAGTTGGGGGTAGAGAGCTCTGAATATCCCATGAGAGAGGATACGGCAGCTTACGACCTGCTCAGAGAGGCCATGTGCCCGAAGAACCTTTTAGGGCAATCGGCGATGGATCTCGCAAGTGATACTTGGCGAACCCTTCGGTCGGTGCGTACGGCTACTGTGGATTAAATACAACAGCATTTGTATGCCAGGTGTGAGACGCCCTCTCCTTTAAGGAGAAATTTATCCCACAGGGCCCACTTCTTTTTCATTAGACAACGGGTCGATGGCTTGAGCCAGGACAACTTGCAGGTGGGGCGTGGAGTGTAAAATGGGACTGAACTAGTTATCGCGGTGTTTAGGTGTGACAAAATACCTTCTAGATGTTCGTCTACCGTGCTACATTCTTCAGGTGGTTATCAGCTAGCTCTGGATAACTGTCCTCGCATCTTTCGGAAGTTGGCTCGTCTGAAATTGCGTCGAGCTGACAGTAAGAGGCGGGTGACCGTGACGTTGCATACTAGGCGAAAACTGTTTGTGACATGGCCGCTTGCGTCTAGTGGCACACCAACCTCGACTCTATCCACCATATGGAGTTCAGTAGTTAACATCATGTCTAGTCGGGGTGGCCTGGTACCTTTTCTCCACCTTGTTGGTTGACTGACATGCTCGGTGAGTTCTACTTCCTGCACGAGATTATAGAATTCAGTGGCAGCATTACCGGGCGTTATCCCGCTGGAGAGGCCTGCATGCAGGAGTTTGACGTACCCTGGAACGATGGTGCGATTTCCGGGGATTGCAGTGGCTCGTCTAATGGCATTGTGCATTCTTTCATCCCATTCTCGGGCTGCGGACGGGGCATGATAAATGACGCCGACAACGACATGATAAATGAAGTGTCCTAACACCGATCCACGGGGACCCTTCAAGTGAAAGTAGGATTGGGTCTCTATTTAGGGCTGCGCGTAATTCAACACCAATGTAAACTGCTACGCCTCCACCTCTGCTGGATAGCCGATCCTAGCGAAAGACAGCATAACTAGGAAGTTCTATTTTGTGATCGGATATGTCTGGCGTTAGCCATGTCTTCGCTACCCCTACGACCTAAGGCTTCTTTGAGTCGGCAAGCTGTCGCTGTTCCTCCACTTTGTTCTTTAGGGAAAGAACGTCAGTAAACATGCACCACCAGCTAGATACGTGTAAGTGCGTACACTCATCTGGAATGGTGTCTGTCTTCAGATGTATGAATGGTACTACCTGACCTAGGCCGACCCTTTTGAGGTCGGCTGTACCAGGTTTTTTGGCTGTGAGGGAGGTGGTGGGCTACTGATGACCTCCGGCATCTTGGTCATCTTCACCACACTTGCCGTCATGGGAGGTATACCAGTGAGAGGTGTCCCACCCTCAGACCTCGGTTTATCTGCGTGGAGTCTGATCTCAGATAGGAAGCTGTTTTTTAGCGTGTACCCCCTTCTGAAGCACAGTAAACAACATATTTCTTGTGAACAGAGTGAATCGTAATAGTCTGGGGGCTGAGATGGAGCTCAGGTGTATTGGGCGCAGAAGACGTTGGATAGACCATGCTCCACTTTCGCCTACGTCCAGGTTTAGTTTATCTGGAGTAAACTTCCACTGGTCGATGTCATGCTTATGCGCCTGAAGCGCATCCGCATCCTTCAGCTCCTCTACGCCGTGTACAACCAAACTACACGTTCGGTCATACCGGGAACTGTGAGGGTTGCGATATGCCGTTCGTCGAGTTTCCCTGATCACCCAAGGGAAGTCAGGTTTCGCTCTTAGGCAAGAATCATTGAGTCTAGGCAAGGAAGATGCTGTTAAGAGAACCTCCTCGATGTCTTCTATCTGGCCCAGCGTGACACGGATTAGCCGGAGGCGTCCGTCTTGGTGGGACTTACGAAGCCTGCATAGTGTGGGTTTATCTTCCAAGCCCAGCTTAAGTAGATCGCAGAGGGATCTCCGCTGCAACAGATCACCGGCTTTCTTCTGACTGAGCAAGGTGCTTACGCTTTTTGCAGCGTTATAGACAATGAGATTATGTCTAGCGAACTCGGGGCAGTGACGACGCCTGGGCGTATTTGTGCCCTGTGTTATGAGCTGAGGGACGGCTGTGTGATTACGGCTTTCGACTAACGGCTTAGAGCTATCTTGGTGCGTGCTGACAGGCGACTTGGAGGCAGTAGCTTGCTGAGACACAGCGACCATACGTTTACTACGTTTCCATTTAATGCGGCCTGTCAAAGCTGGTTTACTAACTAATACAGGAGAAGGCGGACTTTGGTAGTGTGCAGCCTGGTTGAGGTTGCCCGGCGTGGGCGTATTGGGACTGCATATTGTAGAGATTGGAGAACTGACTAACTCGCTTGTTCTATCTGCATCCTGAGTGATGCTGTCTTTACAGATGCTTAGTCGGCATGTCACACAATGGTATCTGTGGCCCGGGGTGGGTGAGTCCCAGAGCCTTAAATACAAATCTATGGGAAATTCGGGGTCGCACTTGCAGTGAACCCAGTAGTTACAGAAGTCAGGCCATGGCTTAGCTGCGAGGCCCTACTACCTTCGAACATGGTCCACAGACGTCGGCAGTCGGACTAAGGACACGCCCCGTGCCAACCAACTAATTTGCAGAGCTTATAAAGTTTAGTAAAACAAGGATAAAGAACAAGACGAACGGAACTTGCCAAACGTGCTGTCCGGTGAGTCTCTCTGGTGCCACGAGGTATTGCTGTGTTGCCGCAGTGGATGGTGTGTCAGTGGCAGCAGTGTCACGGGATGAAACCCGTGCAGCTGAAGTAATTGGAGAGTTTTTGAATCCTTTAATTGGAGAAGTGGCGCTTCCACCCAGATAATTTGTGGTAATAAAGGGGTCTTCCTTTCCCTTCAAAAATTCGTCAATGGGTGATAGACGGAAGTAGAAAGCCACGGATTTTCATGGTTCCGTTTCTCCAGGCGATGAATCTCTGCATCAGAAGGATAGTAACACGCCGCAACTTTTCTTGGTTGTATCAAATTGTTGAAACGTAGGATAAATAGATAATCAGACAAACATATAGACGCAGGCCTACTGTTATTAAACTGGCGATTCTATAGTTGGGTGAACATACATAATCAGATGTGAGCTATTCATCAGACGACCATACATACCCAACCAGCACGATCGTCCCCTGGGTGTCCCATGGCCGCATCCCGAATGTCCCCCGAGTGTCCCATGGGAGTGCTGACTGTGCACTTTCGGGTCACTCATAGGATACAGCGGAAAAAACAGCCCGGGCTTCCATATAATATTGTAAATAATTTCCGTTTTTTCTACTGTCTACTCACGCTTAATCTAACGTTTACAGCACATGGAAACCAATAAATATACCCCCGAGCCCAGCTATCAAGACCGTCCTGTGAGAATATCCGAGTGAGCACTGAGTGTCCCAGGCGGGTATACTATGGCCATTAATGGTCATACAATACTTCATCTCATTCACCGTACTTCATTCCGCTGTTGGAAGGAAACGAACGTATAAAAAGGATTGTCATGTTCAATTAAATGTAATAGAATATAAGATCTAAAACGTAAGATGAGAAATCACCATACTCAGGGTTACTGATATTGAAATCAGTGGCTTTTCTGTGACGTCTCCCGTGTCTTTCACATGTACCCAGACTCCATCGCCGTACTTTTTCCTTGACAGCTTGTTTGATGAACCGTGACGTTCGCACGCTTTGTTTGGCCATTGTAGAGACAATCGTGGTTTACCACGTATTCAAACTATCTTGCTATTTATTTTGACTGCTGACACTATTGATATTGTTTGATTACATGTCGGCACTTTCTCGTTTGTTCGACCATCCAAGGTCACAATGAACAAATAACAATTTCTGGCTGTTAGCTACTGGTTTGTCGCGTTTCGCTTCTGTTGTGCTTTGCTTACAGCTTGCTTTCCCGGTCTACTTGCAATATACGTCGTTGTCCACTAACTGGTCTTCTGGTTTAATTATTGTGAAGAATAGGCACGATTCTAGATAGAAACGTTCCATTCTTCTACAATTTGGTGAGCCCCATTATTAACCCATTTTTTCCAGCACCTATTTCGGCTCACTACAGTTCGGTGAGGCCGTTTAATTTATTTTAGCAATTTGTTTACTCGGTTCACCGCAACAAATTACTGAAACCGATATTTATTAAACCCGGTGAACCGTTTGTGTTCCTGGGAACTCACTTGCCGTTTATTCCGTCGTTTATTCATATATGTATACACACAGTTGTTTCGCTCACATTTATACTGAGTATATATATATATATATGTATATATATATATATATTTCAGTTTTGCTGTATTTCGCAATGAGCACTGAACAGAAGCAGACAATTGGAGTAGTCAACATTACTGTTCCTCAGTTTTTAGACATGGAACCTACCTTGTGGTTTACGTACTTAGAGGCGGAGTTCTGCACCCCACCTATCCCCGCAGATCAAGCAAAATTTAGCCAATTTCTTGCTC